>SNQJ01S0036383.1:30976-61754 GCA_010110895.2 Picea sitchensis
AATCATACACAGGACAGACTTGGAGCGTTTCCAGGTCAATTAGTGTTTAGTTTACTGCTTTTATTAAGTAGTTTAATACAGATATAATTTTGATTTGTTTTAATTTCAGTTAGTTTACTTTCTTGTTCATAAATCATAAAATCAAAAAAGAGTTATCTTCGCTGTCTTAGGACAGCAAGCAAATTAGTTTCACAGGTTTTATTCAAATCTGTAGTTTGTATGTAATGTACATTTGTGAATAAATTGTAATTAAAATTGATAATTAGTAGTTGATTTGAGTTATTATAAGAGTAATTAGTAGTTTGTAGATAGAATAGTTAGTAGTTTATAATTAGTTTAGTATAGTTAGTTTAAGTTTGTTTTATTAGTTTCTAGTTTCCTCTTTTTTAGTTTAATTTCTTTTATTTTAGTTAATTAGTTTGTTTTATTTTGTTTTATTACTTTCTAGTTTCCTTAGTTTAGATCACTTAGCTCAGATCATTTCTCTCTTTGGTTTTCTTAGGAGACCTTAGAGCGGCCAAAGGAGCCTTTAAACTCGTCAGGGTGGTCCATTCCAAACAGCTTGGGTTATTTAGACAACCCCGGACCGGTTCCACTCTCCCAGTTGACGGATGGATTGTTTCGCCCGTCAACACCACCATCAACACTTCTTATGCCGCGCAATTATTTTGAATGGAATCCAAAGATTAATATTATTCTGAGAAGAAGATGATTATACCAAATAAACATGGAAACAAAAGTAGAGCCTGATTATACCAACTAATTTTCTCTACAGACAAAATAGGGCTCTCTAAATTATTTTCATGTATGTTTCTCCTAAACTATAGTCTCATGTAGAGGACTCGTCACTCTCAACTCCAGATGAACTATGGACCAAATTGGAGGTCCTATTTGGGATAAAGGAAGACTGTGAAGAATGCATGAAGGATATTGACAAGACAATGCCAGTCGAAAATCCACCAGAAGAACACCCCTCTCAGTTTGAAGAGACTTCTACATATTGGGATTCACATGGAGAGACTTTTATATAGGTAGTTGCGTATCATTTTGTTTCATTCATTCAAGATTATGTCTACTCTATTTCAGATATATTTTCTAAATCAAATTCAAAAGATATTGAGCATGCATATCAATGAACCAAATGGGCACAATCCATCCTACCAACAACTGATTATATTACAAATTATCCTATCAATCATATGGGTACGAGATTCCAACTTGAGGGAGATCCACATGTGATTATATTCACAGAACCAATAATGTGTATGCATGGCTACAAATTTATTGCATTTAACCCTCAGTTCTATGTAGAGGTTGAAGGGAATCTCTATTGGAAAATTTCCATGAATGAAGGGGATTTGGATCTTCTTCTTTCCAATAAGAAAAAGTGGATATACTCGAAAATAAAATTGGTGCAGATACTTCATCAGATCCGTATAGACATCTACATATTCAACAAAATCTTCACCGAGCATAACTTTTCACATTTGTGAGGTCTCCTTGGAGTGAAGGACATAGTTTCTTAGTAGTCGTCTTTCTTTTCTTCTTCATTTTTGACGTATTTTACTTTGAGGAGGTGGGGGAGGTTCCCATGGTTGTAGTAAAATATATAAGACTTCCCACAATCTCTTTGTACTTTGTTGCATCCTTAAATTCATTCCCTTCTTTTGATGTGAGTTTAAAATTATGTTCCATTGGAGTAGAAACATGATTGAACTCAAAAATGCCAAAATTGTTCAACAATTATCCAATGTGATTCTTCTAAGATATGAATATGTACTTTAGACTTTGAGTCGCCTCAATGCCCAAATAGTATTGAAGATGTCCCATATATGTCATCTCAAAGTCTTTCTTCAACTCTTTCATTATGGATGCAATGTAGATTTCTTTGTTCCCAATTATCAACATATCATATACATATAGTACAAGATATACAACTATTTTTCCAAATTTCTTGACAAACAAAGTTTCATCATCAAGATAGAATTTCTTGAAATTCAATTTCAAAAGATGCTCAGTTAAATTTTCATACCATGCTTGTGGTGCTTGTTTTAGGCCATATAAGGATTTTATGAGATTTCATACCTTCTATTATTATCCCTTCACAACAAAGTCTTATGGCTTAGACATGAAAAAATTATCTTTCAAGTATCCATTAAAGAAATCAGTGGTCACATCCATTTGATGAATTTTCCATCCATCTTATACTACAATGGAAAATAGAGAATGGAAGGTAGCCCATAATAAACACTTTCTTTATGTGCAAATTCTTTTTCCATGAGCATTGCTTTGTTATTTTCAAGTGAGCCATCCGATTTGTACTTGTTCTTGAATACCCACTTGCACCCAATTGGTTTTTTTTTCGAATGGAGGATCCAACAACTTCCATGTCCCATTCTTCATGAGAGCATAATGTTCCTTCTACATGGATTCTTTCCACTCATCATGAAAAGTGGATTCTTTAAAGGAAGTTGGTTCAAAGTTAGTAGATAAATTCAAATCAAAATTGTATGAAACATCAATGTCATCTACATCACTTGAGTTTGAATTATGTACATCACCTCCATATTGTCTTGAGGAACTTCTAGTTCTTGTCTTTCTCACCTCCTTAGGATGAATAATTGCAAGTGCTTTTGTGAGCCATTTTTGTGGACATTTGTGAGATGGTCCAGGTTACTCTACTCATTGAGATGGTGTTGAAATCTCATCAAGACTTATCTTTTGGATCCTCTCAATCACATCATCCAAATGAACTTCAGGTTCTAATTAGGTGGATGGAAATTCTTCATGAGGGGAAGATGGTGATTCAAAAGAAAAAGGAGATTCCTTAGATTGAGCCAAAATAAAGAACCCTCATTCAAGATGTGGAATCTCATTATAAAATTCATCATATCTCTTTACACGAGTGAATTTGTCTAGATGATCAAAATGTCTCTCAACAATTTTTTTATTCTTGGAGCATTCAAGAAAGATTACATCTCTAGAAACAATGATTTCTTATTTTCCTCATCGTAAAGATGATATCCCTTGGTGGTATTTGAATACCCCAAGAAGATGCATTTTCAAATCCTTACATCAAGCTTGCTTCTTTTCTCCTTAGGAATCAAGGCATAACATCAAACCAAAACATCAATTTTATATTCTTGAAAAACATCATGGAATGAATCATATTTAGGAGAGTCTCGTTCATTCTTTCAGCTACACCATTTTGTTGAGGATTCTGTGTAACCGTGGTTTGATGTTTGATCCCATGTTGACGAAGATATCTTTCAAATTCATTATATGTATATTCTCTTATGTTATTAGTGTGAAGAGAGATCGACAGTCATTTTGAATCCATACATAAAAAATAAAAATAAAAACCTTATGATTTTTCTTTCAAAAAGTACACCCAACACATCCTCGTGTAATAATCAACCAAAGTCATAATATATCTATTTCCATTTGTAGAAGGAACACTCATAGGGCCACACAAATAAAAATGAATTAGTTCAAGTTTTCTACATGCTCTATAGGTAGAATCATGAAATGGTTGTTTTCTATGCTTTCCAAGTATACAAGCATAGTAGGAAAACTAGAAGCACCATTCTTTCTCAACAAATAGAAACTGTCATAATTAATATGCCCAAATATAGCGCCACAAAAGGCTAGATGGAATTTTACCTTCACCGTGATGAGACATGTATGCATCATTTTGTGTATGTGCATATGTTACTTTCATCTTCAATGATCTTCCATCTTTCATTTTGGTCATGACAACCATGTTGTCAAAATCCTTCCTTATTTCAACTTTGTCAGTGAACATATGAACATAGTGGCAAGTTCCTTTGTAGGTTAGGAAGATAGAGTACATTATGCACAATAAAATTCAGGAGTCAAAGCAATTTAAGCTTGATGGTGCCCATTCCCAAACGTTTGAGAGTTGATCTATCTGCAAAATACACTATGCCATCTACATTTTCATTGAAATCTTCGAAGAAGTCTCTTCAGAATGCCATGTGGGAGGTTGCACCTATGCCAAGAACCCATGCATCTCTCCAAGAAGAAAATGAAGTGTTAAACAAATCTTTAGTTACTTTTATATTGCAATAGGAAACAATTTATTGATCATGTGTTTTACCACCTTCAGCTAGTTAGGAAGCTTTACCTTCGTCGTCTTCTTTCTGTTCATGTCTTTCTTCGATCTTCTCCCATGGAAGTCTAGATTCAATCGCCCATTCCTTCTACAACCGGTATAATGAAGATCAAATTTGTGACGCAAATTACGCCAACCCCTCCTCTGAGCCCCTTCTTTTTGGGTGCTTTCATATTTTTTTTTCTCTATACTCACTTCAATTAGGGTTTCAAAATTGTCAATTGGATATTCAAACAGTGCCAGCTATATTGCTCCTTCTTCAACTAAAATCAAGCAATGACCAACAACTACATAATAGATTCTTCAACTAAAATCAAGCAATGACCAACAACTACATAATAGAGATATATGAAAGAGACCTATGAAATGGATGATCAAATGAAAATATAAGTAAATCGATCAAAATATATAATGAGAAACCATAAACTCGAAAGTCGTCACCTTATGCAAAATGCTTCCATCACCTTCGTGCATTGTTATGTGGATGAGGGTGTGGAGACCAAAAGAGAACCAATAGAGTGCATTCGAATTCAATACTTCTCCTCAAAATTTTGTGGTAGACATGAACAATGGTTTCCTTCACGAACCGAACCGACGTATTGATGACCCATAAATAGTGGTTGCCTTAACAAATGCCGATTTATTGCAAGGATGACATTGTGGTAGCTTTTCTATCCAGATCAATGGTGAAGGGGCTGATTCCTTTGTTCAATCAAGTTACAGTGCATAAGATAGCGCAAAAACTTGTCTCCAACACAGGAATATTGGTCCCAAAATTTGCTATAACATCCAAGTTAAACTCGGGGAAAGTTGGTCCAAGGAAGGTCTAAAAAAATTGGTATTGAAATACCAGTCTGTTTCAAGGAAGGAAATATATATGTGCTCAATTAACTTGTCCCTTAGTGATTGAAGGGAATGAGAAAAAACTTGCGGAGAAAAGGTTTAGGTAGAGAGAGAGGGGAGAGCACACACTCAACACTACAAACCCTAACGCTTTCACGTAGACCATGAAAGGCGAGCACAGAGAATTCTTTAGACTGGAACACAGAGGGACTGGCGGGGAATTTTCTGTACGGGACGACAAACGTTCATGGAGTTACCTAAGCTATGATACCACTCTCAGCCGGGTATGGCAGAAAACTTAACTCCACAATCTTGTGATTTTCATTAACATGATAGGTTAATAAATACAATGTAAATCACTGTTGGTCTTAATGGGTGACTCTGTCTATACTAACACAACGGCGCTGTTGGTGAAGGCCAAAAGTTACGGCTGGTAAACTCCCTGCTTATTCAATGAAACCCGCTTAATCTTGTAGGCCGGGGCTTC
This sequence comes from Picea sitchensis, assembly GCA_010110895.2. Classification (NCBI taxonomy): domain Eukaryota; kingdom Viridiplantae; phylum Streptophyta; class Pinopsida; order Pinales; family Pinaceae; genus Picea; species Picea sitchensis. The sequence goes on from SNQJ01S0036383.1 coordinate 36,442, forward strand.
AGTCATTAGCTCGAAATCCGTGCTCGCTTTTACAAATCATTCGTTTTTTATACTCGGTTGGTTGTATTCAATTCCTTTGCAGATGAAAAACAACGAGATCCCTTCTTCATTATGGTCTTTTTCCTGGTCATGATGTTTGGAATACAAACCAAAAATATAAAACGGTCGGAGTCGTATATTTTCCGGCGCAGGTGACAGAGCTGGCACTGGGACTCGAGGCCAGCGGGCAGCCCTTCCTGTGGGTGCTGCGCCCGCCGGACTCAAAGCTCTCTGAAGACTCCTGGTCGACGGTGCAGGAATGGAAGGCGGAGGTGCTGCCGGATGGCTACGAGCAGCGACTTGGGGGACGGTGCCTTATGGAGTGCCGGTGGGCGCCACAGGCGGCAATCTTGGCACACGAAGCGACGGGGGCTTTTATTACGCACTGTGGATGGAATTCGGCTCTGGAGAGCGTGGTGGCGGGGGTTCCCATGATCGCGTTGCCGCTGCAGTCGGACCAACCAGTCAACGCTTCGCTTTTAGTGGAGGAGACAAAAGTCGCGGTGGACATTAAGATGAGCGATGGCGTAGGTAAAAGGGAGGAGGTTGAGAGAGCTGTGCGAAGATTAATGGCGGCGGTGGAGATGGAGCGGAGAGTCAAGGCAGTGAGTATAGCGGCTGCTGCCGCCATCTCTAACAGGGAGCAGCATGGAAAAATCTGGATGCGTTTGTTCAGTACTGCTCTTAAATTATTAGAAAAATAATAATAAGGATATAGTGTTTTAGCTTTCTTTTGGGTTGTAAATGGTGAATTTGGAGAGGGTGGATGATACCTCGTGGAAGGATTTAGTGATCATGTAGCAATTTGTTTTTGAATGTTAGAATTGGGTGATACATTGTGAGGAAAATCTAGATCATATGATGAATGAATTCATACATTCGTGATTGGGTTTATTAAAACTACTCCTTCAAATCACCCGCTGCATAAATAAATATTTATTTCTTTTATGTCACCATTCTTGCGTTCAAATTATGTATTTCTTAAAAATGGATGCTGATTTATATATAGTAATGCATACAGAGCTCATCCTGGGGTTAAACGTCCTGAGAAGGTCGTTGAACGGACAAGAAAATTGCACGCAAGAGTCACTTCGATGCATTCTTTCACCTCACAGTCAATCATCTATGTTAATCTCCACCTCCAAAATAGAAGTTGAGTTGTAGTGGGAAGGTAAATATTGGAATTTTGTGAAGATAGAGAGACCTTTTAAAGTAGATCATTGAAGTAGAGAGAGCTTTAATTTGGATATGAAAATCCATCCAAGAAAAGATTTCATTCCCTCCACACTCATTAATAATCTGGTCAATATGGCAAGGGGAACTGGATAGACAAAGCTAACATTAAGTAGCTTCTCCACCTCTGGCTTAATGGCGGGGCCCTTTCTGGGATTTACAACTCTAAGCCTTTGTTGAACGGGCTTAGCATTCATATAAGTTTTGATTTCATGTTCGACGATACTAGGGTTTATCCCTGGCAATTCTTCATATGACCAAGCAAATATGTCTCAGAATTCCTTAAACATATATGTGTAAATATGAATTTATCCAGGTGAGCAATCTGCATCGATATAAACGTTCTCAACTTGTCAAGGGTTTGAGAGATGTTGATCGCAATGGTAGGAGAGATATTCACCATGTTCCCTTCAACATATATGCCATGCTTATCCAATGGGACCACAGTGTGACCAACAATCTCACTCATGGCGGGCCTAGACTCATCCTATTCGATCTTTTCAAGATCTAGGAGAAAATAAGATCTGTGGTGAAGATCCTCCCAAGGCCTTTCACGACTAGTCATGGCCTCTAAGATTGCTTTGTCCGATGGTAAAGTATTGTCGAGGAAATCATGTGAACTAGATGCGTTTACGACTCATATGGGGTCTAGAACAGGATCCACCTCTTCCATCCATGAGGAGGGAGAATCCAAGTCTGCAACGGCTTCCAAGATGGACTAATATGCAGTCTCGACTGCAGACAACGACATTGTCATTCTAATGTGTGAGTGACCTTCATACAATGCAATCGAAGAAGGTAGATTCCATGGGTCATCGAAATATGAAGTGTAGAATGAGACAAACCTCAATGATGATGAGGATTCATTGGAAACAACATTAATATACGAGATTGGCATCGAGAAATTAAAGGTTCCCATCAAGAAAGGATACATTCTGACACCAATGTTCTCAGTTTCCTTCTAAGAATTCTCAACAATGGGGACCGAGGGTCCCACCGATGCAGAGGAACTGGAGCGCGAGAACGATCATTGGTTGATCGTCACAATCTTCCCTTCATGAAGAAAGCATAAAACATGAAATATCGATGACACGACAGTTGTCATAGCGTAAATCCCATTATGCCCCAGTAAAAGGTTGTAGTCGAGGGGTGCATCAACTGCCTCGACCTCGACCGCCACGGTTTTACTGCCTAACTGGACCTGAAAAGCAAGAAGGATACCATGGGGTCTAAAAGAATTCCCATCAAACACAGTTAACATAGTCATAGACTAAGAAAGCTAGGGAGAGCCAATGGAGTTCCAACAAGATAGAGACATCACATACGTTGAAGCACCTTCATTAATGACAATATGTGTTAAACCATTATATTCATACATTACACATGGATTTGAAAAGCCACATGGTAAGGTAAGCGAGACTAGACATTTGTGACATCGAACTTGATAACTTTTGAGCCACTTGAGTCAAGAGCCCCCAAAGCAGATAACAAGGAATTCCTCTATGTTAGACATGTTTAGAGTACCTCCAAATATGACATCGCACACAGGGTTTGGCTGAAATCTTCGACAATCAAGTGATTCTAGGTATGAGCAGAGTGTTTAAGAACTCCTTTCGAAATGCGAGGCATAAGGTTAGACTGATCGATATGCGAAGGTGTTTTCAGAGGGGGAGGCTCTGTACCCAAAGTAGGTTATCGAGGGTCATAATCAGGAGTCCTAGTGGCTACGCTAATCTTAGATCGAACCATATTCACGCATTGATGGCCACCATCATGTGCTAGGGGATTTTGACTTGCACCCAACGCATTTCTGGTGTTCGAGGATCCTGAGGCCATATTTTAATTATGAAAAAATGGATTAGTTAACACAGTAGGTTGTTGCACTATAAGCCTTGAGGCTTCCTCTATCTTAAGGGATAAATGGGTAAGGTGATCCTCTTTACACATATTACATGGAAACTTCACCTTTTGCTTTTCCTTCTTTCCCTCACCAACATTGTTACCTGACTTGTAATTATTTTGATTGTCCTTACTCTTATTATTGTTGTTATTATTCCCACCCTTGCAGTTATTATTTTTACCTTTCCTCTTATTCCCTTCGAGTTGTTGGTTACCCTTCGGTTTCACCGACTGCATGGAATGTACTTCTGATGACTAGGCAAGAGAGGATGAAGTCGTGGCTCGTCCTGCTACAGACTAGTTGAGAGACAATTTTTTCATTTGATTTGTCACATGTTCTGCGGATTTGGCATTTGTTGAGCCTATAGTGTCATCGGCATGACGCCCAGGATTTCTTCTTGGATCATTACTCGATCGTGGTGCATTAAGAATAATTTCATAGAGTATCGCGAATTGATCTTATATAATATCTAATTGTTGGGATTTCAATATGGCCTCTTCTTCAGTCGTTACCCCGGATGTAGAAACATCCTTCGGAATATATGGCAATAGGGACTTAAGGAACCACTCCAATAGAATCTCTGGAGGAATGATAGCTTTAATAAACCACTTTATTCTATGCCACTCTTAAATGTGATCTGAGATGTGGGTGGCTTTGTCCTGACGTAAAGTCGATAAAATCTCAATACTGACATCCTAACGAACCGACAGTTGAAAGTGGTTGAGAAAAACTAAGTCCAACTCATGGAAAGTCTAGTATGTGCCCCCTGGTAGCTCGATGTACCATTTCACAGTAACCCCCATAAGGGTGCGCTAAAATAGTCTCAAACGGACCAAGTCATAATTAAGAGAATTCGATGAGCACCATGTTATCGCACAAGTTGTAGGTTGGGCAAACCCGAACCAACCACCAAAATTATGACAACTTAGAGAGCACCTACCCACTGTCACATTAGTCAGGTGTTCCCATCACTTTAGAGGTGAGGTAGTCACATCAAGTGGGTAATCCCAGTGACCCTAGGGGAGATTGAGACGGAAAATGTGATACATGAATAGATGCCCCTAAAGGTCAAGTTTCTAGATGGAAAAGAGAACTTGGTAATGAGTCTTGAGGGTTGATTGAGGTTTCCAAAGCTTTGGGTGACCTGGAAAGAGATAATACATGCCCGAGACACAAGGAAAACCAAGATACAATGAAATATATCAATTGGACAAGAAATTTAAGCTTGTTGTTCTTAATAGCAATTGTTAGTAACAATATATATCAGCAATAAAAGGGCATAGTAAGTTGCTAAACAAATGCTAGAAATCAAGTGAAAGATGCAAGAGATAAACAAGATATTTACACTAGTGATAAATACATTATTTATTCAATTGATGAGTATTCAGAAAAAAATGTCCAATTACAGAGCACATTCAACAATTCCAAAAGTTCAATCTCAGTGTAAAGAACATTCCAGAGGATAATTTGTTGGATATCTTTATGGGCACTTTAAAGGAAAACATTCAACTTGAGGTATGTCTCTTCGAACCTAAATATCTAGAGCAAGCTTTCAGTATGGAAAAGAAAGTGAAAAACAAAAATATGACTACTAGAAGGCTGATAACTAACAACTATAGAGAGAACCATGTTCCCTATCCTAACCTTAATCAACCGACTAAGTTGACACCTCACCAAATGGATGAAAGATAAGAAAAGGGACTATGTTTCAATTGTGACAAAAAATATAGTAAGGGGCATAAATGTAGTGAGAAGAAAGTATTCTACATAGACAATGAAGAGGAAAAAGATTAAGAATTGGAACCATCACAAAATCTAGAGCTAGAATAGACTACTCCAACGATATCTTGTCATGCATTGGTCGACATCAATACTCCACAAATCCTTACGATAGAAGGATATATAAAAAATAAATAGGTAACAATGTTGATTGATTATGTATAAGGATGAGTTCTTTATGAAGACACACCTGTAGTGGTCAATGTTGGATATGTGTTATATTCTTTGCATGTGTGTGTGGGCATGTTAGATTCGACAACTGCGTCTGATGATCCAAAATTCCTTTGCCCTTTGTGTCATGTGCGTTGATCTCTTTCCTGGGGGGTCCCAAGGGGGGCCAGGATTTCCCCCCTCTAGTTACATGCAGCGTTCGGGGCAGCGCCCCCAATTTTTTTTTTTTTTGTGGTTTTTTCTATTTTAGCGGATTTTGCTACTTTTAACGGTTTTCTAAATTAATCCTGGATTAAGGGATTAGGGTTTTGGTATCTACATAATACCTAAAATATTGTATATATTGTATTGTGAATAGTGAAATTAATACAATGAAGAGTTGAAAGGTGCGACACCAAGGAAGGTTGGTTTTCTCCCGGGTAAGGGATTCCAATTAAAATCTTTGTGTACCGTGTGTATGAGTCATTGATTAATTTATGTTTTGGTTAAGAATCTGTATGCATTGCTTTAGTTCACAGGTTTAAAACTTACATGTGGTATCAGAGCCATTTTTGGCTTCAGGGGAATGCCTTTGTTGTTGAGTGTTTGGCTCGGTCTTGATATATCAAGTTTATCTTGGGCCTGTGATAAACCTAGGTTTAGTGGGAGATTTTTCAGTAGTGATTCGAGTGTAGAAAGAGGAATGACAAGCTCTTCTAGAATCGAGATATAGAAGTTCAATGATAAAATCTTTGAGCTATGGAAGCTCAAGATGGAGGACCTTCTTGTAGACAAAGAACAATGGATCGTTGTGGATCTTGGTACACAGCCTACTAGTACGCAGTCTACTAGTACACAATCTTTTGGTACATAAACTATTAGTACACAACCTACTGGTATGTCAAAGGAATATTGGGAGAAGTTGGATAGAAGACCAAGGAGTACTATTCGAATCTGCCTAGGAGATTCGACGTTGTTTAATGTATCAGGGGAATCTACAACCAAGGAACTATGGGATAAGTTAGGGAATTTGTATCATTCAATGTCCCTAGTAAACAAGTTGTTTCTTCGAAAGAAGTTGTATCATTTTAGGATGAACTATGGAGATTTTGTGACAGAACATGTAAATGCCTTCAATACTCTGGTAAGTCAACTTGTCTTTGTTAATATAATATTACGATTGCATAAGAAGATAAGTGTATTACTTTGTTATTTTATTTTCCAGACTCTTGGGATTATCTGGTTGTAGCAATTGGTAGTACCACTCAGTCTACATTGCAGTATGAGGATGTAGTTGCATCCTTGTTATCTTAAGAGATGAGATGAAAAATAAAGGATTGTTAGAGCACAGATGCTTTTTTTGTAAGAGGTCGTACCCAAGACAGGAATCTCGATAAGTCTTTGGGGGGGAGATCTAAATCTAAACATAGATCTAAGTCTCAAGGAAAATATTTGAGGAAATGTTGGAAGTGTGGTCAAGTAGGGAATTATAAGAAAGATTGCAAGTCTAAGAAGGTTGATAAACCAAAGGGATCTGATAATGCCTCTTCCACAGAGGAAAATACCTCCACTAAAGAAAAAGGTGATGTTTACCTGGCATCTACATGTACACATGCATACCTTGGTGTATGGTTGATTGAATCAGGTGCGTCATATCATATGACTCCTCACAGGGAGTGGTTCTATGAATATGAAAAATATGACGGTGGTGATGTATTCCTAGGAGATGAATCGATAACCAAAATCATGGGACGTGGAAGGGTTAAGTTGTTGATAAAATATGGAAGGATTAGAACTCTCTCTGGGATTCTTCACATTCCAAAACTAGCTAGGAGCCTAATATCTGTAAGCAAGTTGGATGATGCAGGTGTGGATACTATATTGGGAAAGGGAACTTGCAAAATGGTACGAGGAGAAATGGTGTTGATGAGGGGAGTTTGGCATGGAACTCTGTACAAGTTGTTGGGATACACTTATACTAATGGGTGTAACAATTATGTTGTCCCTAAGCAGAGAAATAAAGAAGAAAAGACAAATGTTGTCCCTGGAAAGAAGACCATGTTGTGGCATAAAAAATTGGGGCATATTGGAGAAAAGGGCCTTTGAACACTACATGGTAAAGGTATGGTTGAAGGTATTTCTAATTGCACTTAGGATTTTGATTTTTGTGAACATTGAATATATGGTAAACAAAATCGAGTAGCATTCTCATCTGGTGCTACAAGAGAAAAGGGGATCTTAGAGTTGATACACAGTGATGTGTTTGGACTTGTGCCTATTCCATCACTAGGTAAATATGTGTATTATGTTTCATTCATAAATGATTTCTCAAGGAACACATGGGTTTATTTTCTTAGAAAGAAATATGAGGTATTTGATAAATTTAAAGAGTTTAAGACCATGGTAGAAAATCAAACATAGAATATAATAAAGGTATCGAGGACAAATAATGGTGGAGAATTCTACATAAATGAATTCGAAGAATTCTGCGGAAATGAATTCGAATAATTATGTAATGAGTGTGGTATATCAAGGAGGAAGACTACTCCATACACACCTCAACATAATGGAGTTCCAAAAATGATGAACATGACACTGATGGAAAAAGTAAGGAGCATGCTTAGTGGTGCTGAGTTAGGACAAGAATTATGGACAGAGGTAGTGGGTACAACATGTTACCTAGTCAATCTATCACCATCATCAGTGTTGGATGATAAAACTCCACAGGAGTTATGGAATGATAAGAAACCCTCTCTTGAACATCTCAGAGTGTTTGGTTGTGATTCTTATGTACATGTTCCAAAAGAAAATAGGAGTAGGATGGATAATAAAGCTGAAAAGTGTATTTTTATTGGTTATAAAGATGGTGTGAAAGGTTATAAGATTTGGAACCCAGAAACTAAGAAGATTGTTTACAGTTGGGATGTTGTTTTTAGAGAGGTGAAATATGTTCCCAAACAAGAATTCCTACCAAGGAAAGAAGAACCTGAGAAAATAGAGTTTGAGTTGGATGATGCAAAATCTGAATCAACTAAAGAAGATGAAGCAGAAGAAGAAGAACCTCATACCCTAGTATTGAGGAGATCAGTGAGGGAAAGAAGGAAACTAGAAAGGTATAGTCAAACTGATTTTCATTCTATTTTTTCTTTATCTATTAGTGATGATGATCCCAGAACTATCAGGGAAGCAGTGAATTTAGAGGATAGTAAACTCTGGAAGAAGACCATGCTTGAATAAATGGATGCCTTGGATAAGAATGAGGCATGAGATCTATTTTAGTTGTCATCTGAAAGAAACTATGTTGTTAGAAAATGGTTTTTTAAGAAGTAGTTTAATGTAGAAGGAAAAGTGGAGAAAAACAAAGCTCGATTAGTAGAAAAAGGTTATTCCCAGGTAGAGGGAATTGACTTTGGTGGGATTTTTTTCTCCTGTTGCCAAGTTAAATTATATTAGATTTATTTTATCCATTTCTATTGTTTTTTATCTTAAAGTGGAACAGATGGATGTGAAGAAAACATTCCTACATGGGGATCTGGAAGAAGAAATATACATGAAGCATCCAGAAGGCTTTGTAGTGAAGGGAAAGAAAGACTTGGTGTGTAAGATAAATAAGTCACTATATGGTCTGATGCAATCCCCTAGGATGTGGTACCAAAAGTTTGACACATACATCCTTGGATTGGGATTTGTGAAAAGTAGGGTTGATCACTGTGTATATTCCAGGCAAGTTGGTAATCACTTCATTTATGTAGTATTGTATGTTGATGACATATTGCTAGTAGGAAATAATATGGATGTTATCAAGGAGGTGAAATTGCAGCTATCCTCCAAATTTGACATGAAGGATCTCGGTGCTGTTAACTTCATTCTAGGAATGGAGATTAAAAGAGATCGTGCAAACATGAAACTATGGTTGAATCAAAGAAAATATGTTGAGACGATACTGCAGAGGTTTAATATGCATGGAAGTAAACCAATCAAGGTTCCTATTCCTATAGGTGTAAAGTTATCTTCAGATCAGTGTCCCAAGAAACATGAAGAAGAAGAGGGCATGTCCCATGTTCCGTATGCCAGTGCAGTTGGCAATTTGATGTATGCAATGGATTGTACTAGACCAGACATTGCACATGCAGTGGGAGTTTTGAGCGGGTATATGTCAAAACCATGGAAGGAGCATTGAACATCAATAAATAGGGTCTTTAGGTATTTTTGTGGCACTACCAGTTATGGATTCTGCTACCAAGGAAAACTAGGATTGGACATAGTGTTGGACATACATGGGTTTGTTGATGTAGAATCGTTGGAGATCTGGACCGCAAAATATCTACAAGTGGGTATGTTTTTAACCTATTTGGATGAGCAATCAGTTGGATGAGAAAAAGAAAAACTGTAGTGGCACTCTCAACTATAGAATTTGAATACATGGCAGCCACTCATGCAAGAAATGAAGCAATATGATTACATAGATTGTGTTCAGGTATTGGGTTGGTACACCAAGAAGTGAGATTAGATTGTGATGGTCAAAATACAATCTTCTTGGAAAAGAACCATGCTTATCATTCGAAGACAAAGCATATTGATGTTTAGTATCACGTTTTGAGAGACATGGTTGAAGAAAAGAAGGTATTGCTGGAAAAGGTTGACACTTTGAAGAATGTTGCAGATTCATTGACAAAGTCATTGAACACATAACAGTTCTCCTAGTGTAGAGTAAGAATGGGAATTATTACCTGGATTGTTGACTATGTAATCCTGGGAACCCCTGTATGCAAATAAAATAACAAGTGGGAGAATGTTGGGTATGTGTTATATTCTTTGCATGCGTGTGTGTGGGCGTGTCAGATTCAAGAACTATGTTTGAAGATCCCAACTTATTTCGCTCTTTGTGTCATGTGTGTGGGGCGCTTTCCTGGGGGGGGATTCCAAGGGGGGGAAGGATTGCCCCCCCTGGTTACGCGCAGTGTTCGGGGAAGCGCCCCAAATTTTGTTTTTTGGCATTTTTTGTTATTTTAGAGGATTTTGCTATTTTTAGACATTTTCTAAATTAATCTCGGATTAAGGGATTAGGGTTTTGGTAGCTACCAAATAACTAAAATATTATATATATTGTATTGTGAATGGTGAAATTAATACAATGAAGAGTTGAAAGGTCTGGCAACAAGGAAGGTTGGCTTTCTCCCGGTTAAGGGTTTCCAGCGTAAATCTCTGTGTACTATGTGTATGCGCCACTGATTAATTTTTGTTTTTCTTAAGAATCTATTTGCATTTCTTTACTTCACAGGTTTAAAACTTACAATCAAGTGTTGAAGACAACACTTGTTTGAAGAGAAGAGGCATGTTAAGCCCTAGACAACGCCCCATGTGAAACATAAAACCCATTATTAAGCCCTAGATATTGAGTTATTAAATTTCTAGTATTATACTAGTAGGTTAGCTAGAACCTTTCATTGTACCCTTTGTCTCATATATATATATACCAAGGAGATCTATGTTGTATGAAAATCCCCCTACAGACAAGTGAATCTCCTCTTGGATTCTAAACCCTTATACCAAGACAGAAAACATGCTAACATTGGACACTAACATTCCTTTTAATCTAACTAACTAATCAGAAAGAGAAGGATAATGAAGAAAGTGTGATGCACCTTATTCCGATGTTTGTCCTTGCTACTCCAACTTGAGCTTGATCTCCGATCTCCTTAGCATTGTTTGACACTTGCGATGCAATGGACAACGAGACAAAGAACTCCTACTGTACTCTATAAGATTAGTCCAATCAAATCCATCTATAAGACAAACATATGTAAAGAGACAAAGTTTAGAAGGAAATAGACCAAGCAATATATTAATATGAGAACTCAATAAGATTACTTGCAGACTGTAGATGCAGTTGCAATAGCTTCCCCAAGTCCTCTTCATCCAGCCCTTGCACAAAGATCCCAAAATCATAGGTTTGATATCCTAAATCTTTCTCCCAAGACCATAAGTTTGGTATCTTTAAACTCCTCTATTCCCTCCATCTCCATGGAAATACCTCATTATATAGGATTTGGAGGTTTAACTACCATGGAGAGGATCACTCATCAGATCCACTAAAAAGGGACTTGAAAGATATTTAGGGAGAAAATATCTCTTAAGGATTTTAGGGAGGAAATATCTCTCAAGGATTTTAAGGAGGAAATATTTCAACCATCCATGAGATCCTTCACCTTCCCTAAAAAATAGGAAACCAAATGTGAGGTGGATTCTCACACTTGATTAATTTATTTTTCATGAATATTAATAATAATTCATGTGCACTTGGTATTTTGGCCATCATGTAATATATCCCTCATCCACATTAACTAGGGATTGTGACATAGGTTATTCCATGGTGTCAAGGTGTATGATACAATTATATGACACTTACGACACTTATGGTGAGGTACCTAGGTGTGCAAATTTCATGTGTAACAGAGTGCCCCCTAAAGTGTCATGTCAGAAGAGAGAATGATGGTTGAAACACTTTACAAATCTTTAATGCAAGTGGGTCAAGTTTTTGAGAATCCTTTATGACATCTTTTGTCTCCCTTGAAAATGGCACCTGTTTTCATCTCATCTTACAGTTGGGTAATTTGCTTGTCTCTGAGTCATACCAAATCCATGTGTCACCATACGTTTTCATCAAGTCGAAGAGTGCTCCTATTGTCGTCACATTACATTCTTGGTACTCGTTGAGTCAATGCTTCCAGGTCAGTTGTCGTGCCTCATCATGTTCAAGGGAAGTTTCACTTCAAACCATATATCTGCAGTATTTTCAGTTTCCATTTCATGTGTCAGTCCATACTCATTTGATTCACCATTTCACATCACTTTTCTATGTGAACTTTGTGTCGTTGATGGAGGATACACCAAGGCCCTCCTTCGACGAGTCTTTTCATTTTGACTTCAACACATCATCCATGAATTAGAATTAGAAACCAGTTAGTACCTTGTGACCTGCATGCCTCAATGATAAGCCTCCTCACTTCCGACAGTGGGTTCACATCATTGACCAACGATCGGATGTTTCCATGAATGTTCGACTTCAACTCATTTATTCACATTCGTTGGATTGTACTAGGGTACCTTGGGATTCATTAACATCACTGGTTATTTCTCTCGCACTTGTTAACACTTTACCTCATTGATCAATAATCAAGTGGTTTCTACCATGTTCGACATCAAAACATCTATTCACATGGCTAGATTCGTCCAATTTCTGTTGTAGGAAAATCCCCCTGCGGGCATACCAGGACAGAAAATATGCTAACATTGGACACTAGCATTCCTTTGAATATAACTAACTAATCAAAAAGAGAAGGAGAAGGAAGAAAGTGTGATGCACCTTATTTCGATGTTTGTCCTCGCTGCTCCAACTTGATCTTGATCTCCGAGCTCCTTAGCACTATTTGACAATTGCGATTCAATGGACAGTGAGATAAAGAAATCCTAATCTACTCTATAATATTAGTCAAATCAAATCCATCTATAAGACAAACATATGGAAAGAGACATAGTTTAGAAGGAAATAGGCCAAACAATATATTAATATGAGAACTCAAGAAGATTACTTACAGACTATAGATGCAGTTGCAGTAGCTTCCCCAAGTCCTCCTCGTCCAACCCTTGCACAAAAATCCCAAAATCATAGGTTTGATATCCTAAAGATTTCTCGCAAGACCATAAGTTTGGTATCTCTAAACTCTTATATTCCCTCCATCTCCATGGACAGACCTCATTATATAGGATTTGGAGGCTTAACTACCATGGAGAGGATCGGTCACTCATCAGATCCACTAAACAAGAATCTGAAAGATATTTAGGGAGAAAATATCTCTTAAGGATTTTAGGGAGGAAATATCTCTCAAATATTTTAAGGAGGAAATATTTCAACCATCCATGAGATCCTCTACCTTCCCTAAAAAATAGGATGGATTCTCACACTTAATTAATTTTGTTTTCATGAATTTTAATAATAATTCATGCACACTTGGTATTTTGGCCTTAATGTAATATATCCCTCCTCCACATTGACTAGGGATTGTGACATAGGTTATTCCATGGTGTCATGGTGTATGAGACACTTATATGACACTTACGACACTTAGGGAGAGGTACCTAGGTGTGCAAATTTCATGTGTAACAATCTAGTCTTAGGATAATCTTATCTAATCTTATACATTGAATATATTGTAAAAGGATTCCCCCCTCTCGAAGAAGACTATTACTCATTGAATTTTATCATTCTCAAGGCATTGATTTATAAAAAAAAATTGGACTTGTTTTGGCCTCATGGAAAAAATTGTTTGTTACAAAGGCTAGTGGAGGACGGGGTGTCAAAAATCCCTCTCTCTTATCCAAAGCTCTAGCTGGAAAAAATATTTGAAGGCTTATACAGGGAAAAGGACTATGGATCCAAGTAATTGATGTAAAATAGATCACCCCAGCTATAGTTCAAGATTGTATTAGAAACCCATACAAATAATTACATAATGCTTTAAACATTTGGAAAGATGTGAATTCAACTTTTCAATTGGTAGGCAATTGGTTGATCTAGAAGGTGGGAAAGGGAGATAAATTTCAAATAGGTATTGATCCTTGGATAGACAATAAACATTTGCATAGACTATATTTTTGTTTGATCCAGGATCTCAAAAGTAAAGGATTTTACTGTCTTAGAAAAATTGTGAACTCAAAGAGGTCTACAATTTGGCAACAACATTGGCTTGTCTAGAAGCAGAAGGGATTGAGAGAAGAATTTGGTAAAAAAAAAATGGAATGTTTATATAGAGGTTTTAAAAGAAATCAATATTAAAATTAGATAAGATGATGATCAATTGATTTGGTCTCTCAATACCTCTTGAACATATGTGACTAAGACAAGGTATAGATCACTTGTTGAGGAAGGCTTGGAAGGCCGAAAAGCCTGGTGGTGGATAATTATTTGGAAGTTAAAGTGTCTCTCAAAAAAAAAATTCATGTAGCTGATTTTGAACAATAAGACTCCTACTTGGGAGGTGCTTCAAAAGAAGAACTTTCATTGTCCAAGTTGGTGTAGCTTGTGCAAACAAACAAATGAAATCATAGAACATTTAATGATGTTTTATTCCTTTATTAAAGAGGTTTGAAAAGAAGTGAAAAGAATGGTAGAGATAAAAAATGTATATGAATGAAGAAACATTTACATTTAGATATTGATACTCCAGAAAGAATACAAAGAACATCGAATCCCTTCCCCTCAACATAACATGGAGAGTATTGCTTGCTAGAAATATGAGATTATTCAAAGGAAAAGAGACATTTCCTCTTAAATGTAGAATTTAATCTCTCAACATCTTAAATACTTACCTACAAAGGAAAAACATTCCAGACATGAAGCCATAGAAGAGGTAATAAATAAGAATACCTTATCGGCATTACTTTGATGGAGCATTGAAAGGAAACCCTCCCAAAGAAAGTGTACCGACGTCGGCGACCTCCGGCAGCAATTGCGGTGGCACACGGCGTCCAGGCACAGCCAGGTGTACGCGCTCCCGGGTAAGAACATGAACCACTGAAAGCCGAACCCGGCCGCCACGGCGGCGGACCAGCCCATGAACATGTCGTAGATGAGAATCAGACGATCGGGAGACGGGAACCCCTGGGATTCGTAATATTCGCGGCCAGTCAGCTCCGCCATGAAGCCCTCCAACGGTTCCCGCATTTTGTGTATAAGATCGAATATCATGGGCAGCTCATCGCCGGAGATGTTATTGACGTTCTGTCTGCCGAGCGGCAGAGGAGATTCTTGGACAGATAAATCGTGGAAGTAGAAGGGCAGATCACCCCATCCTTGTACCCACGAGTGGAGAATTTGAAGGTTTGAAGGAAGGGTAACACAGATGACTTTAACGCCTCTCGTTGCAAGCATTCTTGAGAGCTTGAGGATTGCATTGAAATGGCTATGGGCTAAGAAGGGCAGAGTTACCGCGTACAATCTTCTTCCAGTACCTTCCATGGCGGCCTGGATGGGCAATTACATAATATCAGAGCAGACGTGGAGAAGACCACAAAAACTGAACTGAACGCAAAGAATGTGGAAAATAATAGCCGATATACAAAACGACTGACTTAATAAGCGGATAAACCTGTGGTGGTTTTAAAAAGTTCTTTTATCTATTTTTAAAACATTAAAGTTGTTTCAAAGTGATTAAATTTTTTTAAGCAATGGTAAAATTTCTATAAAATGTTATTTTCGAAATTTTAATATGGACGATATAAAAAAATTGGATTTGTCAACTTATGCAATTTAAAGTTTTAGCCTAAACAACATTCAAAAATGAAATTTAAATAATAAAATATAAAATATAACGATTTATATAAATTTATATCGCTGAATTTTAATTAAAAAATTATTAAAATTATTTTATAAAAAAACTAAACAACACAATTCAAAACACTTAATCATATAATTGACAAATTTAGAAAGGTTGGACCAATTATTACGTCGAAAGGCATATATCTATTGACTATGAGCACATTTAATAGGTTTTTAGTGTTTAATCAGTTTTGTATGGACAAGATTAAATATTGATGGAATATTCTTAGTAATCCCAATAATTCAATGGTTGTGATTTCAACCACTAACATCAGTTTACATGTTTATTTTTTTACTTTTACTTAATCATATTTAAAATTTCTTATGGTGACTAGCTGATTGTCAGGTATGAGTGATTAGGGTTTCATTTTCTAGGTCAACCTAAACCTTTGGCCTTCACCAGCCACGTTCTGGACACACTGCCTCCTTCCAGCCAACTCTTTCCGACTCCTTCTATCCACTTCTGAACCGTTTCTCTTTCCCGATGGTTCAGGTTTTGCAAGCCCTCTTTTTGCAAACCATCCTTTCGACATTTACCAGCCACAAATTTGTGACCGTGCTAATCATACTACAATAAATATAATTACAGGCAGAGACGTAAATTCATAAATCTCTTATCTTTCTCACGACAAACAAGTCAATCAATCATAATTCATGAACTTCGAAACGAATAACAATTATCATATATTCCATAGCTGATCGGATAAGGTTGCAGGGATAAACGTAATAAGATTGGAGCAGGAAATGTAAATTAGGAAACCTAGAAACCAGCACAATTATCATATGAAACGTCAAAATTGATGGGATAAAATTGCGTGCAGGAAATGTAATAAGCAAACTTAAGTTACATCAATGGTTTAAGTTGTTTTCTCAATTAAAGATTCATACACATACAGGTCAAAAGAGGTCAGGTTGGATTTTGACGTGAGGCAGAAAGTTGTTTCCATTTCTGAACGTATTTGATATGTAGTTTGAAATTCAGTACTTAGAAAGTGATAGGTAATCAGTGATAAAATTAATATAAATTTTATTTATTTATATTTATTAATAATTCATCAAAATCAATGATATTTGTTTGATAAAGGTGAAAATTTACAACTTATTTTCACAAATAAATGGAGTAAATGTAACAGCTCCACTAAAAATCTCCCTATGTTAATATTTGTATTTGAATTTTAATTTTAATTCAACAATCTATTAATTTACCCATATATAAAGAAGACCATTAGTGTCACCCCATCATAAGGGTGGGATAGGATTAGATTGGGGAGATAATGAGTATAAGGATGGAGGTAAAGGGAGACAATGTACATGATGCATAATTATAAGAGTGGGGGAGACAATGAGTCTACATTTGGACAAGTATTGTGTGCATTGTAATGTATAATTTAATATATATGAATAAATTTTTATTTAACATGTATTATTAACATAATTACATTTAAGAAAAAATGGTCATTTTATTAGTTTTAAAAAGTGAAAATAGAGATAATGAGTGTATATCAATCACTTTTTACTTAATATGTATTCATTGGCATTCTTAGCATTGTTGGTAAAAATGGAGCCTAACTGAAAAATTTAAAAATTAAAATTAAAATTACATTGGAAACATAGAAATAAATCCGTAAATAACATATAAACCACTTGTTTAATTCAAGTTGTGATAATAATAATTTTGATGCTTTTTTCTTCTGATCTAGTTATTTCTCCCTTGAAACCAATAAAATACATTTTTTTCTTCTACTTTGTCATATATTTGTAAGTGTTCAGGATTACCACACTATTGGAAAATGGCCATTGTGACCTTGTTTCCTTATCAAATACTTATTAATAATCTAATGGAATAGGTAAAAATATAAAAAAAAAGGAATAATTGTCAAACACTAAGAAATGTCAATGGATTTGGAAAAACATAGTTACCAATTGTTTTAGGGTCACATTTTTAGCACCCTCTTCCCTCTCCTTTTTTAGATGGTTTTTCAGTGTTTTAAATTTTTTGATCCATAATGTGTTTTTAGTCATTTTTCCATGCTTCTTTCAATCTTAAAATTATCTTAAAAAAATATACATTTTAAATCCATATATAATAAAAAACCTATACATTTTGGTATCCATTATTTTAAATCCATATATAATAAAAGAACCTATACATTTTGATATAATTGAACCCCCAAAAATGAAAATTTTATAAAAAAATTAACATTTTTTTCCATATTTTTATACATTTGAAGTAAAAAATGACAAAATTTAATAAAATTTTCCTTAGTATAGTGATTCACATACAAATATTATCAAAAAAAAAAACAAACAAACAAACAAAATTCATCATAAAACAACAATGGGTATGTACTCATTCTTATTTTAAAATAAAGTCAAAACATTACAATTATAGCTCATAAAAAAATTGTAAAATTGAGTATAGAATCTTTAAATCAATCAACAATATCGTATATCACAAATTCATCATTCTCAACATACACATTATCATCTTCTTCGACATCATTTTGTGCTTCCATTGTGTCATTTTTCTCTTCCATTGGGTCTTTGATATCCACAAGTGATCGAAAGTGATCATTTCCAATCAATCCTCCTAATGGTACTTGAGGTTCTTTTGAAATTTTTTCCACCTTTAATTCACTAAAATCTACTTTTCTCAAGCCAATTTCTTTAATTTCATTTGGAAGAGTTGGAATATCATTAATTCTTTGTTGAATAAAACTGCACTATATTGGGTCACTTTCAATGGCTATGCAATTTATTCCTTTCGGTAAGAAACACACTAATGTTGTACCTAATCACCAAATCAAAAATAAATAATGAAGTTAAATACTGTAAAAAGAAATAAATTAAAAACAATATAAGATTGAAGTATGCTTTCATAAATGTTAGATCATAATTTTTACCTGAACCCGAGAACAAATCCAAAACCCAATCGCCTTCATTTGAAAATGTATCTATAAGATAATTAATTAATGCTTGTCGTTTTTGAAAAATGTTAACCATCTCTTCCTTCAAATCATTTTCCTGCTATGTTAGCTTCATAACCACAACATTGTAAACCGGTAGACTACTAGGATTCTCTCCATCCTTTACATTGACAATAATAGAATTATAAGAATCATCTTTTGTCGAGTTTGCAAGATGTATACTCTCAAAATCATGTTTAAATGGTTCTCTATTAGAGCTATGATCCAGGTGGATATTGGTTCCTACCCACCTATTCCAAATGGCTCCTCTTGACATTTGTTAGTTCAACACGTTCTTTTGTACTTCTTTTAAATTGTGGGTTCTACACTTCTAGGGATGTATGAATCCCTACACATCTTCCACATGGATACTGGTGGCCGCTTACCTAATCCAACTGAACTATTTCAGAAGTTTTCATGTCAGCACATCTTTATGTACTTCCATGGTCATTTTCGGGCCCTAAACATTGTTTTTTTGGCTTGCCACAGTCAAACTATAGACAAAGTCACATTTTGATGGCATGATGTGTATTTCTCGAGAGTGCCTTTCAAACGATCTATCACACGCCTAAAACAAAGGTCGAATGAAAAATTTACGACCCCGAGAAGTTGAGGTACCAACTTACCCATAGTGGCCCACACAACTTTTGACGTTTCATCTCCTAAGGTTACGCTTTTGGATGTCTAGGGTTTTTGAATTCACGAGTAATGCTAAAAGGGCCTTTGGAGCCTCATTGTAATCATTTTTCTCAGACGGATGCACGCAGAAGCCACATCTCTTCTCAGTGATAGCTACCGCCATTCAAACAAGTTGTTTCAGTTCTGCAGTTTTACAATTTCAACCTATTTCATTTATTCAATAAAAGCTATTGTTCTATGGATATATGTTGTTGTGCCCCATATATTGATGTTATTTTATTCAGTCTATTATTCATTTTGTTCCTCTCATAAATCCAGATTAGTTTTATCAGAGCAGTCTACTTTTCATTTATTTTTCTTCGTGCATGTCCCTGACAAGATTTAGGTACAACAAGTTGGAACTCGCACCAGTCGAGCCTTTGCAAGATTGGCCACGCCGTGCCCGACAACAACCCATGGGGGACGAGAAGAAATATTATGGAGCAAGAGATCCTTTTAAAATGTTGCTCGAGGAATCCCTATGCGAGAAATGAACAAAATGATGGACAACTTTGCACAAATCCTTTGGCGGCTACCCATAGGAGACACATCTTCATCAAGTGTCCATGCAACTAATCTGTATTTTATGAGCATAATGAAATGACTATAGATTATTATTATGCTTAACACAGAATAACAGAGATACAGTAAGATGCAACAGAAAAGAAGTTTGCTAGAATGGTGGTGGCTTATCTTTGAGAAGAGATGTGATGACTGCGCTCATTTGCAAGACAATAAGTACAATGAGGATCTGAAGACATTTTTACAATAAACATGAATGCCAAAAACCTAGACATCCAAAAACCTAACCTTAGGATATGAAGCGCCAAAATTTATGTGGGCCCCATTGAGGTAAGTTAGTACATCAACTTCCCAGGGTCGTAACTTTTGCATACAATCTATGTTTTAGGCACACGATATCTCGTTGGAAAGGTATATCCAAGGATTGCACATGCTGCTGTTAGATTTTGACATTGTCTATAGTCTGACTTTGGCGATCCCTAAAAACATCGTTTAGGGCCTCAAAATGACCCCAGAAGTCGGGGACCCGAAAACTAGGAAAAAACTGTCAAACTGGAAAAATGCCAAAATAAACCAGTTGGAATATGTGGGAGGCCACTGAAATCCATCTGGATCAATCCTCCCCCCTTAGGAAGAAACGTTCTCCATTGCGTTGAGTTCCCCCATTAGATGAGGAAATTTATGTTTAATTTGGCCCCGAGTGAATCACTTGCCTTGGTGCAGGAGCTGCACTTCTTTGACAACTTGATAAAGATAGATCCTTTGTTGTCGACTTCCATAGACCTATGTTTCCACAATATGATCATTGGATTCATGTTGTATGTAGTTTGGTTTGAGCTCTATTGGTTTCAATTGTTATGCTATCTCTAAGGTGTCCAATAATGGTGGGAAATATGGTCAAAGGTGAGCCACGTTGAACACTCAGTGCATGCTAAGGAAAGGGGGAATGTTGAGCTCAAAATCATTGTCACCCATAGCCTTGGTGATGGTGTAAAGTCCATAACGGAGTGGGTGAAGCTTCTGATGGGGCCCTGTAAGGCGTTTTTTCTACAAGTGCAACCAAACTGTGTCTCCCACCTGAAACTTATGTGGCACCCAGTGTTGATCATGACACTACTTGTACTTGGCATTGGACTTCTATAAAATATCTAGAACATGTTGGCGGATGTGTTGGATTCTCTCAGTGAACCAGATAGCTTTGTTAGCGTTGGTTGGAGTAGGGGACAAGTCGGTTGGGTTGGCCGCAAGGGGTAGTGAAACATCCATGGGACCCAATGGTTGGAATCCCAACCCCACCTGAAAGGGGATATGGTCGGTTGAGCTATGTAAGGCTCGTTTGAAGCTATTTTGAACATAAGGAAGACTCTCATCCTATGTGCGGGGGTGCTTAGAATTGTACATGCCCAAGATATGCACGATCATCCAATTGGCAACCTTAGTTCGACCATCTGTTTGGGGGTGGAAGGAAGTGGATTTGGTGAGTTTGGTGTCCAGTAGTGACCAGAGGCTCAACAAGAATGTGTTGAGGAACTGACTATCCTGATCTAAGACACTGGTTTGTCGGATTCCAAAATGTGCCCATACTCATTGAAAGAAGAGCTTGGTTGATCCAAAAATATCTTTTAAAGACTATGGTTAACTTTTAAAAGATGAGTTCATTAACCATTTAGGAATTTGAAGAAAGATAAAGAATTAAAGATTTAACATGGAAGCCATAATAATATATACAAATTTGGAAATGAACACAAAGAATCAATAAACCATAAGAGATAAATTGTTAAAGGAGTTTGGGGATATCGCCTATGTCTTTGGGCCTTTTGTCTCAATGGGTGAGGCTTTATTATTTCTCTTCAAAGCTTCAAAAGTACATCATAAAAGGTTTAAATGGATTACAAACTAATCTGGCTGTGTTTTGCTAGATCTCAACAACCCAACACAACTGACGACATTGAAAACATAGGAACGAAGCTCCCGAAAATTGCTCGCAAATTTTCTCTCCTCAACAGCTTCCCTGCATAAAAATGGCTTTGACTGAAAAATTCCTTAACATTTATCATTCTCGAAACCTCCTTTTGGCTGCCAAGAACATCTAGTTTATATAGGTTTCAAGTTAGTAACATCATCCCAACTTCCTCCCAAGATATGGCCTCAAAAAGAGTTCCAGATCCTTCAATAATGGCCAAAATCTCCCAAAACAGGGTAAAAAATCACTAAAAAATATCTTATATAGTTTTAAAAACCCATATTTTTGGAAAAATCAAGCACAGCCCTGAATCTAGGCCCCTGGTCATATGCGCCCTGCCATGTGGACGAGGGTTAGGTTGTCGCACTTAGGTTCCTCTGATTGTGGGTCCTGGTCACATGGTTTGGGCCATATGGCCATACCCTTAACACTCCACGCGCCATATACCATTGTTGGCCCCTTGTCTCCAGCCCCTGGTCAGACAGGGTTGTCCCCCGCCGACTGGGGCTTACCCCCAAAATCACGTCATTTCTAATTCAATTATAAATACGACCACATACATGTCAAAGAACACATGTAGCGGGAGTGGTGGCACATAGTTTGTTAATTCATTGGCATGTCGGGAGGTTGCGGGTTTGATTCTTCTAGAGGTGGAAGAAACCTTTTACCCAGCCAACCTTTGGCCAATATGGCGTTCCATGTGGCACCCTGTGATTGGACCATGTGTCACCCTGGGATTGGGTCGTACTACTGACGCAACAGACCAGTCAACTTCCCGTTCAATCTGCCACACCATCCACCGTACAACCCAGTCATTTTCCACATGTCACTGGCACGTCATCCTTTCATACTGCCATGTGTTAGTCTGTACTTCCACGTCATATGTCGTACATTCAAGTCACCTGCCACATGTCACTTCCATGACAGGTTGTCATATGCCCAGTTGTCATCTATAAGGACACATGTCCACTTGTCATTGGGCCACGTTACTATATGGACTGCGACGTGTCATCCGTATAGTGACACGTGTCAAATCTGTATAGTGACAACTCATTCTGAAAGTGATGAAAACAAGTGACACGTGTCACCTCTTGGTGATGCCATGTCAACATGATGACGTACTGCTGATGTCACCTGTCATACCTGCTGACATCATCATTGACTTTGACCAATTGACTTTTTTCTTGTTTGGGATTTTGGTCAGAACGCGATAACTCTCGCATATGATGTCCATTTGAGGATAAAATTACATCGTCGGAATCAGTGCAACGAGACAGACACAATGGTGTTGGTTTCGTCTGATTCTGAGAACTTTTATTTTTAGGCCTTCCTAGACCCATTTTGGATCACACCTCCCCACTAAGACCTTTTGTTCCTCCAAAAGGATACTAACCAGTCATCAAGTGAGGGATAGGCCACCCCACTTGTTCTTTGTTTTTAAATTTCGTCCCGTGCCCCTGTCTCATCAAGATCAATTACAAAACGACCATGACAACTGACAACATACTGTAACCACTTGTACTCTGTCACATCTTACTGAAGCCACTATCATCCATGTTGACAACATTAGCAATGATAACATAAAAAATATGACTGTAAATGAGCTAATATGTTTGTATTACTTGCACGATATTAGCTTATCTTGAAGCAAATTATGATTGAAATTTCATTCTACAATCATCTCATGTTCATGATTAAGATCAATTGCTTGATTTGGCACAATTATAGGTGTGTTGCTTGCATGAGTTTCCTTCCTTAATTGTTCCATTGTTTGAAGAGATTGATTTTCTTTTAAGTGATGAACGTGTACCACATATTCATTTCCTTCTTTTATTAAGTGGGATTAATTCTATTCCTTGTAGAAGATTGCTTTGCGATGATACAAATAAGGACTGCCTAAGACCATTCCACATTCATTTAGTGACACCACATCGCATGTTACCTCATCCAAAAACTTGGATGAAATTGCAAACTTTAAAGTGCATTTCTCAGTTATGTGCAATTTATGATTGTTTCTTATCCATTTAAGTGAGTAAGGTTTATGATGCATCTGAGTGTTTAATCCCAATTGTTTAACCAATTCCTCTAAAATCAAGTTAGAATGAGATCGACTATCTAACAATGTGACGACCTTAGTATGCCTCATTATGACCCTTATGTGAAACAATTTGCTTCTAGAATCAAATACATCACCAATTTTACCTGTCAAACAAACCACTGTGATTTTAGATTCATCACTCGAATCTAATCCCAAGTCATTTGGTCATGATGTTGTTGCAATTGTTTGCCTCCCTTTCCTCTCTTTGAACCACTTCAGTCTCTTCTCAAGATGCAATTGCCAACAATGGTCATTATCATGCCCTTCTTTCCTCCAATTCTTGCAAGAGAGCTTCTCTTCCTTTCTTGCCATTGAATTTTCTTTCTTGCCATTCCACTTCTTTTTGTCATCTTTTCTTGAAGATGATTCCCCTGATACACCAACTCTTGTTTTCCCTGCCTCAATGTATGTTTCTTAAATAAAAACCTCATCAAGATTAGTAGGTCCAAACATAAATATAGTGTTACGAATGTGTGCGGGTAAACCTCCTATATACTTCACAACAGTTTCTTGGGTATGTAATGGAATGTATAACATTAATGCCATCTTACGAAATTCATTTGTGTATTCTTTCATTGTTTGTCCATTTCTTAGTTTAAGACCTTTCCATTCAATTAAAGCCTTCTCTTTATAACCCAAAGGATAAAATTTCTTTCTAAGTGCAGAAACAAAAACTTTCCATGATGGAAATACATTACCCACTTGTGGCGTGCCATTTTGCAACTTGACTTACCACTATATGAGTGTTGTTCTTGCAAGTCTAAGTGATCCCAATTTGATTTGATTTGCCTTATCCTTGATTTGTTGCACACTGCAATAAAATTCCATTTGTCTAACCCAGTTATCAAGCCTCTCTGCATTGACTTCACCATCATACATGAGTAATTCAAATTTCACATCAAGTTGAAGTAAAGGCATATCATGTTATGTTTATGGGAATGTTTTCTTGTGGTGGACTTGGAACTTGTACTTGAAGAAGAAAAAATTGATGGAGAAGAAGGAGGTGAAGGAGGAGTTTTAGGAGGATCCTCTCCTTCTTCACTTTTGGATTTTGAAGATTCAACTAGAATCTGTCTCTTCTGCTCCAAGTAATCATCATATAGAACCTTTATCATCTCTGACATGGTGAACAAGGTGTTTCGAAACTCTACCTCATCATGAGAAAGTCCTTATTTCGATGCCATCTTCTCACTTTGAGAAGTTCTCTTTCTCGATCCAATCTCAGGATTATCTTCAACAAGATCACCTTTACCACGATTCAACTTTTCCCTAGGAATCATGAAAACTCAAAAACCAATCGTCAACTCACTCTAATACCACTTAATATGAAAAGATCTTTTAAAGACTATGGTTATGTTTTAAATCATGAGTTCATTAACCATTTAGGAATTTGAAGAAAGAGGAAGAATTAAATATTTAGCATGGAAGCCATAATAAGATATACAGATCTGGAAATGAACGCAAGAATCAGCAAACCGTAACAAAAAAAGTGTTAATGGATGATCCGGATTATTTTTGGCACGAAATGAGAGCGGAGATATAATAAAGAAATGCACAGAGATATCGCGTATATCCAGTAATATAACAGAAATATATCAGAGATGCAA
>SNQJ01S0036384.1:5032-28464 GCA_010110895.2 Picea sitchensis
CATTTTTTAGTTTGCCACAGTTCTTGGCCAGTATAGTTATTTTTACAAACTGGGGGAAACAGGGTGTTACAACAAGACATTTGCACAGTTGAACAATTCATACTATTGGCTAGGTATGAGGGAAAACGTGAAGAAGTTTGTAAACAGATGTAAGATTTTCCAGTATGCAAAGGGAAAGAGACAAAACACTGGATTGTATCAACCATTTCCTATTCCATATAGGCCTTGGGAAGCAATAAACATGGATTTCATGTTGGGATTGCCAAGAACACAAAGGGGAAGTGATTCCATATTTGTGGTAGTTGATAGATTCTCAAAGATGCCACACTTTATCCCATGCCATAAAACCAATGATGCAACACACATTGCAAATTTGTTTTTCAAGGAAGTTGTGAGACTTCATGGGTTTCCCAAGAGTATTGTCTCAGATAGAGACACTAAATTTGTTGGTCATTTTTGGAGGACATTGTGGAAGAAACTGGGGACGGAACGGTTTTCTAGTTCAGCGTATCACCCTCAAACAGACAGACATACTGAGGTGGTAAATCATAGTTTAGGAAATTTGTTGAGTCTGGTCACTAAACATCATAGCCAGTGGGATTAGATTTTATCACAAGCAGAGTTTGCATACAATGACTCACCAAAATAGGAGTACGAGAAAGAGTCCATTCCAGATAGTATATGGAATGAAGCTAAGAGGAGTATCGGCGTTGAGAGATTTGGAGCAGGATGAATTCAAAAGCGTTGGAGCAGAAGACTTCGCTGTAGAAATGCAGAAGCTTCATTATCGGATCAAAGAATAGTTGCAGAACAACAACAAAGAATATAAATGCAGAGTTGATCATCATAGGAGAGAACTTCAATTTGAAGTGGGAGATCTAGTTCTAGCACATCTCAGGAAAGAAAGGTTCCCAAGGGGAACATATAATAAACTAAAGTTGAAGAAGATAGGACCATGCAAGATCCTAAGGAAATTTGATGTCAATGCGTATGAGATAGAGCTGCCAGAGGATGTGGGTATATCGCCCATATTCAACATTTCAGACCTATATCCTTACAGGGAAGATGACACAAAAGGATCAGAAGATGAAAAAGAGATCCAGTGGGAGAAGCAGATGCCTGCAACAGAAAAGTCGTAGATGGAGAGAGATCAGAGGATTGGTAAGAAGACCAGGAGGAAGACCTATTTTGAGTATTTGGTAAAGTGGAAAGGACACCCAATAGAAGATGTTAGTTGGGTAAATGAAGCAGATATTCAAAAGCATGGAAAGTCAGTGCAGGAGCTCAGGGACAGGAGTCCATGAATTTTTGTTTAGAGGAGTATGATGCATGAGCATTGTCATCAAAGCGCAAGTGGAGGACAACTCAACGCCCTAGCGTGCATTTTGAAGTGATTTTGAATTTTAAAGATGGCATGTCACTGATTTATCTTGAAAATATTGTAATAAAGATCTTAAATGTTAAGAGGTTGAACCATTGCATGAGATCGATGGAGATTGTATTTTCTTTAATGTAGTTGATTACAATACAGATATGAAGCTTTCGCTCTTATCTGTTTGTACCAATTATTTCTTGTAATAAGCCTTAGTAGTTAAAAGCTTTTACTTTAATAGGATAGCACTAAGGTAGTCGGAGCGAAAATCTCTATGAGCTATTTTTGTATAAATATAAGTATTGTTGCCCAAATGAGGCTGTTGAAGTAGTTGTTGCTGAAAACAGCTGAAAGTTGTTGAAGGTTATTGAAGTTGTTATTGTTGAAGCTGATCGAAATTGTATGAGCCCATGTACATATCATTTGAATGAATATAACAGAGAAGCATTGATCCAAAATTTATGGTGTTTCTATTACTATGTCTATCTGAATGAATGAATGAATGAATGGTAGGCTTTCTGTTAATTTGCATTTCTATGTTAATACTTGTTATTATGTTATGAATGCATTACATGGTTGAATGTATGAATCCATGAGAATTAGATAAGTTTCAATTGTTTCTCTTCTACGAGCTTATGCAAGGAGTGCATAGTGTCTGCAAGGTGTGCGTTGACAGAGTCTATTTTGAGTCAGAAGCTCAGAAGAGATAACGTGAAGCTTTACTTGCAAGGAGTGCATAGTGTCCGCAAGGAGTGCGTTGACAGAGTCTGTTTTGACTCAGAAGTTCAGGAGAGATAACTTGAAGTTTTTATTTGCAAAGAGTGCAAGGAACCTCACAAGGTGTGCGTAGGAAGAAACACACTCAAAACCATATTGTTCAGGAGGGACAATTGAGTCGTGTAAGAACTGTTGCAAGGAGTACACAGTCACCCACAAAGGGTTAAGTAAAAAGAAACATGTTGCAAGGTGTGCACAAGGCCGAATTTTGGCTAAGTGTTGAAGAAGTCGCTCTAAGAAGTTGAAAAGTTTGAGGAGGAACAAGCTCAGAAGAGATATGGATGGAAATTCTTCAGTAGGGAGGAGCCCACTAAAAATTTCTCAACCAACGAGCAAGATTTATTCGGAGGAATTTGGATCTTTCCAGATTGTGAGATCTGGGAAAGTTGCGTGGAGGATAGTCTGAGAATCCTTCGACACTCTGTGTATTCGGAGGTTTGAAAGTGTTCAAGGAACGGGATCGTCGAAGTCACGAAGGAGCAAAGTGAAGCAGATCCTAGCTGTCAGTTGCTTGGACACGTGGCGTTAGATCTATCACTTCGGTGATAGGACACTTCGGGGAAATTGGAGAGTAAAGTCCTGAAGGCCGAAGTCAACAGGAGTCGTTGATGAACGGAGGGATACGTGGAGAGTGGAGATTTACTTCGGAGGATTGACACTCCGGGGAAACAAGAGCAGGGGAGCGTTGACTGGAAGTCGTCCGAAGTGGAACAAAGGGCACATCTCAACCGTCGATCGAGGGGAGCACGTGGCACTCGATCCATAGCTCTGGGTATAAAGTACTTTGGGGAAAAAGAGTTTGGAATTCTCGAAACTCTTGAAGCCGAAGTCCCAAAGTAAATCACAGTCGTTGGCTATTAGAGAAGCGTGGACCGTAGATCTTGTCCGGGTGATTTCGTCGGTTCAGAGTTCGGGGAAAAAAGAGTCAACTGCACTCGAAACCGCTGAAGCTCGAAGTCGCGAAGGGGGCTAGCCAGAGGTCATAGCCCGTGGTCATAAGGAAGCGAGGCTTAGAAGAGAAGCTAGCGCTTGCCACTCAGAGTTACCAGAAGCGCCAGAGAAAGGGCGTGCGGGTGAATCAAGCCTGCATGGGTAACCGAAAGGGGGCCTGTGGAAATTAATTGCAGGGTCCAACAAAGACCCGAAGAGCCAGTTCGGCTCAGTCTTTTGAAGATCCTTGGTCGGGAGGTCGCAGAACCCCGAGGAGAGAAGGGGGGTTTGCATCACAAATGTGGAAGTTTAAATCCAAAGGGGGGTAGGGTATGTACACCACCTTAGACTTTAGCAATCAAATCGTTGTGCAAATAAAACAAGGGGTCTCATACACCCATTTTGGGTCTTTCGTGACCTTATATATATATTCTAAGTAAAACAACACCATATCTCTCATATAATCACTAATGTACAAGTACAATGTAGCACTAGACAACTCCTCTTACTCTTCTAAAGAGGAGTATCTTCGCAGTTAATGAAGTTTAGAGATTTGACTACTAAAGTATACGGAGATGTACATACCCTACTAGTCTCTATTTTAACTTGTGACATCAAGAGAAATCACGTGTTCTTAATCATTAGAACAGCTTCCATGTAAAAAAGATTTCCTATCATTTTTAATTATATATACATCTTGGTTTATTTCCATATGTAATCTCGCTGCATACCCCCAACATTAACGTCACCACGAATCTTAGAATTAAGATGCCACGCAGATTATTTGATCAGGTTACATTGAGCTAGAAGCATGAGGTCCCCTAAATGAGTACTCCATGAATGAGCAAAGACGATGAGGTCCCCTTATGGCAGTCCATGAATGAGAAAAGACAATACTGCCCAGGTATGAACAAAGTTCATCATTTCATCGTCCATATCTTCAAAGCTTTAAAACCAAGCAATCATAAACATTTCTATGTTAGTAATAACCTTAACCAGATGGGCTTTGCCTTCGTGCCCGATTTTTTTGAACCCATGCAAACCAGAGGATACATAATTCATCGTGGGCATAGTTGCACCAGTGAAGATTTTATGGCACTCTGCAAGGAGGGGAGATTGGATGGAGCTATGGGAAATTTGTATAGATTGAACAGTTTGGATTCATTTATATATTCTGGTCTGTTGCAGGCTTGTGTGAGAATGAAAACCATCCAAGAGGGGATCCAGGTTCATGCCCACATAATCAAAACTGGGTTTGAAGTAAACATCTTTGTACAAAATAATCTCATAAATATGTATGCTAAATGTCATCGTTTGGAGTTTGCACTCAAAGTGTTTGACAAAATGCCTGAGAGAAATTTGGTCTCATGGACTGCAATGATCGCAGGATATGCTCAAGAAGAGCGAGGGCGTGAAGCCATTGGTTTGTTTTGTGAAATGCAACGGGTTGGTGTGGGTGCTAATCAGTTTACATTTGGTAGTGTTTTAAGGGCATGTGCTAGCTTAGAGTCGTTGCAACAAGCTGAACATGTCCATGCCCACATTGTTAAATCTGGATATCATTTAGATGTAATTGTGGGTAGTGCTCTTGTTGATACTTATGCCAAATGTCAAACCATTGAATATGCCGGCCGGGTGTTTGACCAAATGCCTGAACGAGATGCCATTTCATGGAATGCAATCATTGTGGGATATGCGCAAAATGGGCATGGCCAGGAGGCTCTGGAACTGTTTTCCCGAATGCAACACAGAGGCATAATGGCAGACCAGGTCGCCATTACCAGCGTGCTTAAGGCGTGCTCTATCCTTGCAGCGCTGGAACATGGAATGCAAGTCCATGCCCATGTTTTGCGATATGACTTAGAGTCGGACGTCAGTGTGGGCAATGCACTTACAGACATGTATTCAAAGTGTGGGAACATAACGGCTGCGGGAAAAGTGTTTGAAAACATACGGAGACAAGATGTGATCTCATGGAACACAATGATTACAGCCTGTTTTCAAAATGAGCAGGGTAAAGAGGCAATTACCCTCTTTCGCAAAATGCTATTGTCAGATGTTAGGCCAAACCACCTGACCTTTGCTATCATTCTCAGGGCATGTTCTAGTGAGACAGCTCTGAGGGAAGGCCACCAGATCCATGCTCTAGTTATCAAGTCTGAATTTAAGTCGGATATTTCTGCCAATAGTGCTCTTGTTGGTATGTATGCTAAATGTGGGAGCATAGACGATGCATCCCAAGTCTTTGAAAATATGACTAAAGAAAATATCATTTTATGGAATGAAATGATTGCAGGGTATGCTCAAAATGGATATGGCGAGGAGACCTTGGAACTATTCTCTCGGTTGCAATTGTTAGGTATGAAACCAAACCAATTTACCTTTGCAAGTGTTCTAAAGGTATGTGCCAGCCTAACAGCTCTGGAACAAAGCAAACAAGTCCATACGCATATCATAAAGTGCACATATGAATCGGACGTCCATGTTAGAAGTGCCCTTATTGCCATTTATGGGAAGTGTGGGAACATAGAGGAAGCACACAAACTATTTGATGACATGCTTGAAAGAGACGTGATCTCCTGGAGTGGTATGATCGCAGCTTATGCTCAGCATGGGTATGGTGAGGAAGCTTTGACAGTGTTTTGTCAAATGCAGCGAGCAGGAGTAAAGCCTGACCAGTTTACCTTTGGCAGTTTGCTGAAGGCATGCTCTACCCTAGCTGCTTTGGAACAAAGCAAATGCGTTCATCCCCACGTCATAAAAAGAGGACTTGAGATAGATGTTTTTGTGGGAAGTGCCCTTGTGGACATGTATGCAAAATGTGGGATCATCGAGGATGCATGCAAGGTATTCAAGCTTATGCAGAAATGGGATGTAATTCTTTGCAACGCAATGATTACAGGATTTGTGCAGCATGGGTATACCGAGGAAGCTCTCCAGCTTTTCAAACAAATGCAGAGGGCAGGCTCAAAGCCAAATGATGTCACCTTGGTTGGTGTTCTCTCTGCATGTCGCCATGCAGGCCTAGTGAATGAAGGGAAGTACTATTTTGATTCTATGAATCATGTTTATGGCATCATGCCAACACTAGAGCATTATTCTTGCATAGTTGACCTGCTTGGGCGTGCTGGTTTCGTTGTTGAAGCAGAAAACTTTATTAATAACATGCCATTTGAACCTGGTCCGGTGGTTTGGAGGACCTTACTTAGTGCCTGCAGAGTCCATGGAAATTTAGAGTTAGGAAAACATGCAGCAGAACGTCTTCTTGAGTTAGAACCACAAAATGATGCAGCATATGTGTTGCTATCAAATATTTACGCTGAAGCTGGTAGTTGGGATGATGTAGCTAGGGTGAGAAAGATGATGAGAGAGAGGGGAGTGAAAAAGGAGCCAGGACAGAGCTGGATTGAGGTTATGGATAAAGTGCATTCATTTTTCATAGCAGATGAATCTTATCCACAAATGGAGAATATACATTCAAACTGAGCGGATCAAGAGGGCAGGGTATATGCCTAACACAAATTTCTGCTGCATGATATGGGTGCGGAAATCTAGGAGAAATCGCTTGGGGTCTGGACCATCACACTGAAAACTGGTTATTACTTTCAGTCTGATCAACCCCTCACCCTATATCCTATATGACTCATCATGATCCTTCATGATTATCCACACATCGATGTTCATACCCAAGAGTGTAGGATGTTGAAGGATATATGCTATTTCCAAAATTTAAAGAATGAATTGTATTTATGGACACAAACTGAACACCAAACTTTTCTAAGTTTTAGAAAAAAATACATCTTATATTAGCTTAATTCTCAATAAACTAACATCAAGTGTTACACTAGAGGGCTGAAGAGCTGCTAATGAGGTAACCACTCTCTGCGTAAGCAAAAATGGCCATAATGTTAACCTTAACCCCAACTTCTATAGACTAAACATCTATCCTAAAAACACTTAACCTAGCTGTGGTCCGCATAGCTAGCACTCAGGATCAAAGGCTGAAATTTTTCCAAAATGCAACTTAGTGGCATCCTTGTTTTTTGGGTTTTACAAGTGTAACACAATCCCAAAATCTTAACCAGAACATGATTGTATCACAATAACCGCAATAATCACAAACACCAATAAACACAAATATTTGTGAAAAGTGGCCCCACATGTCCTTCTCTGCAGGAAAGAGAGCAAAGTTCTCTTCCATGCTCTCTGATTGTCCAAGTGTCTCCTAACACTGCTTCTTTCCACCGAAGCAGTCCAACAGAAAGGGCTCAGAATTCTGTAAGCATCAGACGTTCAAGACAATATGTGTGTAGATTTGATTGTGAGATGAATGTTTACAACATATATTAGATTATAAATGAGGACCATAGCATCATTCTGTAACTCCTTTCTAAGGTTGAATATTATCCAATTCATGTGTTGGATAAACAGTGTGCTGAGTACTATTTTTTTCTCTTTTTGTTTTGGTCGCCATGGAGCAAACTGCAGGGGATGAGTGTAATTGAGGATCTTGGACATTCATGATGATTTTTACTAGCATGGAATGGAATGGACATTGTCTTCTTGAAGTCCAGCATTATGCATGGCATCATAGTCGACTAATTCTTCACGCAGTCATATCTCAGAGTTCTTGGAGCGTGTGTTAACTTCAGTGGCACTGATATAGTTGCAAACCATATACATCATAAAGAGGCTACAACTTAGACCAGATACATTGTAATCAGCCATGGGTTTAAGCGAACTTCTCCATATTTTAAAATAGACTCTTGAACTAGGAAGAAATAATTGTTCTATTAGATTAAAGCATCCTTGTTACTATTAGTTGGTATTATTTTTTGGCTTTTTAGTTAAAGGATGTGGAAGATGATATACATTCTTTTTTCCTGTACATTACAATTATTAAGATTTCATATGTACAAACTTTCCCAGGTTATGGGCCTTGCAATATACTTGATCTTCTGTGGACTTGACAGGTTCAAAACAACTAGATTCAAGATCGTGATTCTAGTAAGTAGTATAAAGCATGCATTTGAAGACAAAAGATGCAACAATGATTTTGCTGCCATATTTTTATAATTATTTGCAGCTTTTCTTGAAACCATATAACCTTATATTGCAATTATAGTTATTATAATTATATCTAGTTGTTTGTTTTTTGATCGTTAAAAGGATTTCATAATGTTATAATATAGAAATATATAATATTTACCAGAAAAAGGAACCAATAGCAGATATATACTTTCAAACCAGGTCCAAATTATCAATGCAAGAGACAAACTCTTGGCAGTTTTGGCTGTTGTCCAAACTATAAACAGAGAACTAAAAAGTGACAGCCTCCTATAGAAAACCAAAAAGGCTTCTAAAAATGCGTGAGAATAATTAAGCAAGGAGGCAAATCACGATTACAAGGGGAGGCAAGCCGCAGATTACAAAGGTGAAAATTAATAGAATACATGTATTTCATCCTTGAAGAGAATAGTGGACCTTTACCGCTGAGAAAGACAGCTACGAAGAGCCAAAAAGAAGAGCCAAAAAATAGGGGCTGATTACTCAATTTTGGAAATTCTTGGGCATCTTATCCCGAGACCTTGGTCTGTCATAGTGCATAGAGATTAGGAAGTTGACAGACTTGGCCAGGGAGAGCACGTCTCTCTAGTCTAGTAAGTCCGATCTCTTAGTAGGTTAGAAACATGTCAACGAATTTTTTCATGCGGTCACATGCACATGCATGCAACTATGTTAATGCATATGCATACAATCTATTTATGAACTGCTCGTGTAACTATGTGATCTATTCATAATCAGTTTGTATAACTGAGTGATAGATGTTATATATGTGAGCATACCCATAGAGGTGGAGTGCAATGTGAGTGCAAGCGTGTGCAAGGAACAGAGAGTAGTGTGTGAGGAGAGGATGATTTCATGCCTATGAAGGCTATCATAATTCTCCCTTGAATAATAAGAATGCCGATAATCATTGCTCATGTGTTTTTCCCTCATTGGGTTTCCACATAAATCACTGTGTCAAGTGTATGATTGATGTGCTTGGTTTAAAGCGTGTTTGATCTTGCTTATTTTATGCTCTGTTATATGCTTTGTTTTGCTTTTGCTGCCTAACAAGTGGTATCAAAGCTTAGAGTTGAAGGAGCAGAGAATGAAGGAGAAAAGAATCTGATCACTGGATCGAAAAACCGAGCGAGTCGAGTGAAGTGAACGGGTTTTATTACATCGTCGCAGGTTATCCCTGTAGCAAAGTGCAACGGTCAGTGGCACACTTTCAGAATTGTAAAAATTTCGGAATTGTCGCAAGCACTACATAATACGCAGTGCGAGATCGTCACAAGTTGTAGTTTGGCAAGGTGCGACAATTTGCGAGCAAATCTTCGCAAGCTATCCTTTAACAAAGTGCGACTACGCAGGCTACCCTCCCTCATAAAAGGTGCAACGATCCAAAAATTAAAGAAAATTTTAGATGGTATGAAGGGTTTCTTGTCTTATTATGTGACATGGCATGACCTTTAATGTTTTTTAATGAAACAAGTGGGTGAGTGAGGTGGAGTATAAGTTTGAACCATTATTTAAAGAGTGAGTGAATGTTTTAAAAAAGTGAAATCTTTTATAAAAAGTGAGGTTAGTAAAAGGTTTTTTTTTTGGCATAAAATATATTTTTTAGAAAAAAAAATTATTAATTTTTTTTTGGGGTTTATATCATTATTTTTCCACATTTAAAGGGCTCAGTTTTATAAGTAGTGGGTTTTGGAGTGTTTTTGTTAATGGGAAAGTGCAAAGTTCCAAGTTTGAGGTGGAAAAGTTTAGTGGTAAAAATAACTTTGCGCTATGGAAGCTCAAGATGCAAGATCTGCTTGTGCAACAACGATTGCAAAAGGCCTTGGCTAGAAAGTCAAAGAAACCGGCAAGCATGACAGACAAGGACTAGGAGGATCTGGATGCAAGAGCCCTTAGTACTATTAGTTTGTGTCTAGCAGATGAGGTGTTGTTTAACATCGCTGAAGAGACGACAACAACATAATTGTGGACCAAACTAGAGAGTTTGTATATGACAAAGAACTTGTCAAACCGAATCTTCTTGAAGAGACAGTTGTACAGCTTGCGGATGAAAAAAGGTACAGAAATTGTTGATCACTTGAATGTTTTCAATASTCTGATTTGTCAATTAATTAATATGGAAGTGTTAGAAATAGGGAAAATTCAAAACAAAAGTGCTTTAATTTTTTTTTTGTTCACTAAATCAACATAGAAGATAAACATATATGAAACAAACAATATTTYCGAGTATAAAATAAACTTTAGCTTACCTCCTGAATCAATGAGAGATATACCTGTCACATGTGTAGATGTATGCCTCTGTAAGTATGCTCAAACTTAGTTTAGATTCATAGATCAAACCTCTAGGGTTTGATCTTTGTCAAAGAGAAACGTGGGACAATTTTTCCATAGATAGGAAACCCCAAAGAAGACAACAATAAACCACAGTCTTAACAACAAATAACCCCAACAGAAAACCTTTTAATAAACAGTGAAAGCACAGGAAGGAGAGCTGGACAGGTAAGCAAATCAACCATAATCAAACCCTCACACAGATCTGAACAACAATGAAATCAATCACAAGAAAACCCTCACACAGATCTGGACAAGAAGGAGATCAAACCCTCACACAGATCTGGACAACAAGGAGATCAACTACAAGAAAATCCTCACACATATCTGGACAACAAAGAGATCAACCACAAGAAAATCCTCACACGGATCTGGACAGTGGGTTAGCATACTCTCCACAAGTCTAGATAGCAAACCCTCTACACAAAAATTTGGTCAGCATACTGAGAAACCCCCACAGGGGACTCAACACTCCACACAACAGCTAGAGGGAAGCATGTACAACCAAGGAGAGGGCCCAGAATGAGGCCGCAATACCTCCACACAGGTTTGTGGCCCTAGAGAAGGAATCGACACCCACAGGGCAGGCTCGACAACTTCGAGGGAGGTAGCTCTTGTGCAAGAGACAGGTCCGACAACCCTTAGAGGCACCTCACAACAACACTTCCAACAACCTCAACAAAAACTCCAAAGAGGAAACTTCCAGCCAACATAAAAAAATCGCAGATCTGTACTTGATAAGCAAAGGGAAGGCCGCATCAACAAGATGGAAGAGTCACTGAGGTAGTCATAGTAAGTAGGGAGATGAAAGAGTGAGTGTGAGTGACAAATGCTAGGGTAGGGTCTAATTTATAGGTAGGGAGAGGGGTTAGGGTAATTAGATTTATAATTAATTATTGACATATAATTAATATAAATATTAATTAATATGTCAATTTATATTTAATTAAATTCCTAATTACATAAAAACCCCAATCACATAAAACCCCAGTCACACAAAACCCAATCACATAAACCAAGAGGGAAAACAAACCAACAAGGGGGGTACCTGTTAAGATAAAGTCAAGGGGGGTTTCTTAATGGAAAAACATGTCCACATGAGTCTCATAGTGACCTATAAACTTTATTATCACTGCATAAGAGGGTACATAAACAATGTGGTCATGTCCATCTTCATAGGCACTCCTAGGTCTCATGGACCATCCCGGGAGAGAGGAAGAGGATCACACATCAACACATCTTGGTATTACACCAAGATCTACTTGGTCAAAGACCAATTTTCCCCAGAACACATCTGGAGGCCCTAGAACACATCTAGGGTCTTATCCACCAAGGTACAAGACCAATGATCAACCCATGCATTAAGCAAGGATTCCCTGGAACACATCCAAGGGCCCTCGACACATCTAAGGACTTATACCAACCACCAAGGAACACATCCAAGGATCAATCCAGGCACTGAGCAAGGATTCCCTGGAACACAACTAGGGTCCCTAGACACATCTAGGGACTTATATCAACCACCAAGGAACATATCCAAGGATCAATCCAAGCACCGGGCAAGGATTCCCTGGACCTCATCTAGGGACTTACTACTTGGTCCAAGACCAAGTACCCAGTCATATACTGGGGGCCCTCACTAGGGTCTTTTTCCATGGCTCTCACTGCTTGGTCTCATACCAAGAAACCCCAAGAGTGTGCTAGGGGCCCTAGTCCATAGCTACGGTCTTTTCCAGCCTCCGGAGAATGGCTCTTGCAGCTGCATTAATTTCAACACTCCCTCTAAAAAAGAGAGGCATTCTTAGCAACACCAAGCTTGTCTCGAAAGTACACATACTTTGTCAATGACAGAGGCTTTGGTCAAAGAATATATGTGGTTTGTTCAGCCAGGTGAACATCTTGAATACTCATAATGTTCTTACTTGTATGTCCAGAACATAGTGATATCTCATCTCAATGTGTTTGTCATGAAAACACAAGAATCACGAAGAACTTTACACAACTCCGGTGATCATAGTGGATTCTTGTGGGTTCTAACTTCATTGAACAAATCTAGAATAGATTTCTAAACCCGTTGCTTCTCTACTATTTAACTTGCAACAATGTATTATGCCTCCACAGTCATCTAGGCTATGGAGCCTATTTCTACTCTGACATGAGATCATGGCTGAACCCAAAGCGAAACAATCAAAGTGTAGTGTCCCCAAGGCCGAAGAGCCCGTTGCAAATCATGATATATAGGAAATGAATTGTAAACATGTCTATATGCTGGTGAGCCATGTTTTGTATAATTTGGTAGGCTTATGTGTTTGTTAGGCCATGGTCCTAAGTGTTTGAAGGCGAGAACTTCTTGATGTACTTGTATGTATGAGTATTTAATAAAATATAAAACACCGCCCGGTCTGAGACCGACCAGTGAATGAGTGAAGAGGTGGCGTCCTGAGTGGGCAAGGATTAGAAATTTTGGAAAGGTGGGCAAAAAAAAAAAAAACTAAGTGTTGAGCCTAGGGGGCTTAACAGGAATAATATTTTAATATTATTTCCCAAAAGGTATAATGTATTTTATTTTATCCTAAGTTCACAGCAAGGGAAACGTGCAAAAAGGATGCATGATATGGGAACGTATGCATTTTCTAGGGTGACAAGTGTCAACCACGGTGCATGCAAATAAAAGAGCGAGATGAGCAGATGTGAGGGATCTTCTCCATTTCATTCTACCAAAATGCGGCGTGGGCATGGACCTCTAAGAGCTCACCCTTGTACAATCCAGAAACCAAAATTAGGAGACTATCCACGTGTTGTTGAACTTGTTTGGAAATGGCGTGTCTGTTTTTCTAATTGGTATTGTGACCCACTTGTGATCTTCAGGCGGCATGCTGGCCAGAGTAATATTTGTGTTGAGCTTGTATATGACCTCTCTTATGGTGAAGGAGGCGACTGTGGTTGGAAGAAGGTTGTCGAGGCTGTGAAGCAACTCTTTCAGTGAAAGAGTTTGTTGAAGGGGTTTCATCGAGAGTGCCCGGCCACCGGCTGAGGATCACGAGACTTCTTGATCCATTTGTTCTTAGGAACCCGAGAGAGGGTTGTAAGTGGGCATGCGTGTGAAGGTGTATACTCCGGGCAGAACAGGCATGTAGAATGAGAGCACGGTAGTAGTTGGCGTAAGATGACATCTTTGGGAAAAATCCTTCCAGATATTTACATGTTTATACGTAACCTCAACCTAGCCTAGAGATTCCCTTGCCCTTGAAGATTGGAGCTTCGGTCCCGGCTGAGAGGTGATCCAACTTGTTGAGATGATGGCTTGAGTGTGTGGTCACAAGAATTTGGGAGGGTTAAATTGAGAGAGCTGCACTTGGTTGGTGGATTTCTGCTGTTACAAGATAAGTATCTAACTATGTTCTTGTCCCATTTGCATGACTGTGCTACATAAATTATCATGTTTTTCACTGTGTATATGAATTAACATTAAATCATGGATTATTGTCGTATGACAAATTCATATGTTTTACTCTAGGTTAAATGTATTTCATTACTTTAATGCATGTGATTATATAATATGTAGAATTATGTAAGTGCGTTAATACGGTGTTACATAGTGCGTTCGTTAGGGTGAGAAAAAAGATTACACTACAAATTTGAGTATCGAGCCAAGTTTTAAATATTTGACCTAGATGAGGCCCGATGGAAATTGGTTGTTGGGTGAGGAAGTGAAGGGAATTAGGTACAAGATGGTCAATTTCAGACCTTGGTTTGTTTCCCGGTCATGTCAAGTAGTTTGGCCATCTGAGACTCAAAGGTTTAAGCGGTGCGGTGAAGCTACCCAGCGATGTGAAGTCTACTGACCGCTTAAGAGCGGTCTACACCAATGGTTAGAACCTTAAGATCGTTAGGGAGGCTGAGCCCTACGTGACCGTGGGTTACTGGAGAAAAAGTAATGTAAGGATTAAAATTCCTTGGGAAATGCTTGCGAGGGTGTGGAAATCGCGTCTGCATAATCCGAATTAGTTAAGCGCATGCGAGCCGTCGGATCGACCCGAAGAAAATTAGCGGTCGTTGGATGCATGCGGTGTCAGAAGGTTAAAACCTCAGTGATTAATGGAGAAAGCCTGAAATAGATCTAGACCA
The DNA here is from genome assembly GCA_010110895.2 of Picea sitchensis. Taxonomy (NCBI): domain Eukaryota; kingdom Viridiplantae; phylum Streptophyta; class Pinopsida; order Pinales; family Pinaceae; genus Picea; species Picea sitchensis. Next base: position 19,638 of record SNQJ01S0036384.1, read on the forward strand.
TCATAAAACGGAGGACACGTGTCATGAAATTTCCCATTTCAGGAAATAGGGAATGCTGATGCTCGAGAATCTGGTAACAAGGATGAGACTTTCATGATGGAAGCAGCTTGATCGTGGAATGATCCGGTTGAATGTACATGTTTGTGAACTACGTTCGAGAATGGGGGATTTAGGATTCCGATGACAAGAACTTCGGACTTTTCGTCATGATAAATCGACCATATTACAGCCATGAGACAGTAGCATGTGACTAAATTCGCGGTGAGCGAATGAGAATTCGCCGAATACTCGGGAATCTGTAAAGGCCAGATACGATCTGGCGCTCGACCGGTGGATTCTGGCGTGGAATTTCATACTCGGGGATTGGGTGTTCTAGAAATCGAACATCACTATGACGCGATATCGGCCGGACAAAGAACCGATGTGGGGGGCCACGAGGATGCGAAAGTGGGCGAGTGGCTTACGTCGTTTGGTTTTCACGGCGAGAAGTCTCGGAAAAGTTATGCATTTAGGATTAGCGATACTCGGCGAACTCAACGTCGAGGATTGAGGGCGTTGATGGTGTCGCGCAAGTGTATCGGAGAAAGCGACATATTCGGGGATTCCGGTGACAAAGTGTTTATGCATTTTGGAGTCATGAACGCGGGAAGCGAATAGTGGGAGCCGGTGTCCGTATAAGCGTGATGAGGATTGAGGAGATAAAGTCGGCGGACGAAATTTGCATGCCTTGTGAAACTCGAACCACGAAACCCGGCAGAGAGAGTTTGACCTACGGTCCGCGAGGGTAGAGGTCCACGTGTGGACCATGAGCCTTTAAGCGGGGAGGGCTAGCGTGTGAAGAGCTGTCCGGTCGGAGAATCATAATCGAGACATGTACATTTGGTTGTAGAGTCAGAAACTCGGTAGAGGTATGGTATGGTCATATAAAGGGGAGGTCGTGTGAACCACGAGTTTAGCAGGAGAGCTAAGCGGAGTTCTCGGTGCGAAACTCTAAATACCAGCGTTTGAAACAGAAAATACGAGGAGCTCAGAAAATTCGTGAATTGAAACACTTTCTTAAACTTGATTTTCACAAAAGATGAGGAATTGTCAAAAAAAAAGGCTCAGAGCAAATTAGTCGTCTGCGCGATATATTGCGAGGCGAGTACCGGCTTGTTGGAAATTTCCTCAAGCGCATAAAGGAAATGGGAGAATACATAATACGGATCCATCTTCATTCCATTCCATCCGTCCTCTTTTGAATCCGTCCATTTCCTCCTTTGTCCATTCCATCCATCCATCCTTCCATTCCATTTCCATTCCATCCCATTCCATCCCCTCTTTGTCCATCCTCCATTCATCCATCCGCACTCCATCCATCCTCCATCCTCCTTCCAGATCTTTTCCTCCATCCATTCCTTTCCATCCATCCTTTCCTCCCTTCCTGTCCATCCATCCTCCATCCTTCCGTCCATCCAGTCCTCCGTCCGTCCATTTCCTTGTCCATCCGTCCATTCTCTCCATTCCTCCTTCCATCCTTCCTCCTCCATCCATCCATTCCATCCATCCATCATCCATTGTCCATCTTCCATCCATCCATCCGTCCTCCATCCATTCCTCCATCCATTCCTCCATCCATTCCTCCTCATTCCTTTCCTCCGTCCATCCATCCACTCCATCCATCCATCCATCCGTCCATTCCGTCCTTCCATCCGTCCACTCCTCCTCCATTCCTTCCATTCCGTCCATCCCCGTCCATTTCCATCCTCCTCCATTCCATCCATCATTCCATCCATCATCCATCCATGTCCCACCCATCCATCCATCATCCACTCGTCCATTCCTCAATCCGTCCTTTCCGTCCCAGGCTCCATATTCGTCCGTCCTCGATCCAATGGGCCCATTGAAGAGCACTTTATGGAAGAAAGTTACAGCACTCGGTGTTGGGATAATCGTGACGGAGTAGTAGTTGGACTGAACTACTCAAAGGATGGAAGATCAAATGATAAAAATCAAAAACGAATCGAAAACAGGACAAAGAAAGCGAGAAAGTTCATGTGTGAACCCATAAGAAATTCAAAGTGGGTGACCATGTTTTCTTGAAAGTGAGAACCGGGGTTTCTGGTACAGGAAGTTGCGCAAGTTAGCGTGACAAGATTTTGTGGACCATTTGAGATCCCAGAAAGGATTGGGCCAGTTGCAAACATTGCTTGCATTACCTGCATCTATGAATGTACATAATGTGTTTCATGTTTCCTTAGAAATATGTACTGATGCTAATCATATAATTGAAAGGTTTGTGATCCAGGTGGAACCCGAAGGTGTCCTGCAATTGCATCACAATGCGCATATTGGACAGGAAAAGAAATTAGCTCGGGAATCGAGCTATAGGGCTTGTAAAGGTCCGGTGGACTGATGCGGTCCTGAGGAGGCGACATGGGAGCATGAAGAAGAAGTAATGGGGCGTGCAGCATCTTTTTGAAATTTTGAAAGACTTGCAGATACAGTGTAAGTTGCGAGGCCGATGCAAAAATAAAGGGAGAGTTGTAGTGTCCCCAAGGTCGTGCCCAGTTGCAAATCATGATATATGAAATGAATTGTAAACATGTCTATATGCTAGTGAGCCATGTTTTGTATAAGTTGGTAGGCTTATGTGTTTGTTAGGCCATGGATCCTAAGTGTTGAGGCCAAGAGCCTGGCTGATGTACTTGTATGTATGCGAGAATGATTAATAAAATATAAAACACGCCCGGTCTGGACCGACCGAGGATAGATAGGTGAAGGGGTGAGTGTCCGCAGTGGGAAGGGATTAGGGGCTGGAAGGTGGGCAAAAAAGAAAGCTAAGTGTTGAGCCTAGAGGCTTAAGCACAGGAATAATATTTTAATATTATTTCCCAAAGACATGTGTATTTTATTTTATCCTAAGTTCAGCAGGAAAGCGTGCAAAAAGGATGCATGATATGGGCAGCATGCATTTTCGAGGGTGACAAGTGTCAACCACGGTGCATGCAAATATAGAGCCGAGATAGGCAGGTGTGAGGATATTCTCCATTCTACCCGGCCAGATACGGCGTGAACCTGTGGGACCTCTGCAAGAATACCCTCGTACAATCGTGAAACCAAAGCGAGGAGACTATCATATGATTGTCGAACTTGTTCGGGAAGCGTCACATTTTTCCCAATTATTTGGTATTCTTGACCCACTTGCCGGTGTTGGGCCGATGCGTGGCATACTGGCCAAATTAAGCTTTGTGTTGAGCTTGTATATGACCTCTCTTATGGTGAAGGAGGCGACTGTGGTTGGAAGAAGGCGGGTTGTAGGCGACTGTGGTTGGAAGAGGCAGGTTGTCAGGCCTGTGAGCAACTCTTTCCAGGTGAAAGAGTTTGTTGGGAAGGGGTTTCATCCAGAGAGTGCCCAGCACCAGCTACGGGCTCTGAGACTTCCTGATCCGGCCTGTTGCCGAGACCCAGAGAGGGAGGTTAGCACCAATGGACTGTGCGTGTGAAGGTGTATACTCCCGGGCGTAACAAGCATGTGGGGAATGAGAGCCTGGTAGTAGTGGGCGTAAGATGGCATCTTTGGGAAGAATCCTTCCGAGTATTTATGTGCTGCTTCCCTGTAACCTCAGCCTAGCCTAGGATTCCTTGCCTTGGGGTGGAGCTCGGTCCCAGCTCGGGTGTGATCCACTGTTGAGATGATGAGCAGTGTGGTCTAAGGCTGGGAGGTTCGTGAAAGGCCTGCACTTGGTTGGTGGATTTCACCACTGTTACAAGATAAGTATCTAACTATGTTCTTGTCCCATTTGCATGATTGTGCTACATAAATTATCATGTTTTCCGCTGTGTATATGAATTACTGTTAAATGCTATGGATTGTTAATCGTAGCAGAAAAAATTATATGTTTTTACTCTAGGTTAAATGTATTTCATTACTTGAATGCATGTGACTATATAATGTATGTACAAATTATGTAGAAGTGCGTGTACAGATTGTTACATAATGCGTTCTAAGCGCTGGGTGAGCAAAAAGGTACACTACAGAGAGTATTATTTCATCCCACTGTATTGCCCATCCAATATGAATAAGTATAACCATGAAGCATTATACCTCCACTGAAATGTATCTAAGCTCATAGGCTATAGTCCCCCGAACATATCTTCGAATATGTTTAACAACGACCATATGAATATGCTTCAGTTCATACATGAATTGGTAGAGGGAATTCATTACATGATAAATATCTGGTCTGGTATGTATAAGATACATCAAGGACCCAATGATAGTGAGGTATTCCGGATATGAACCTATAGCTTGGTCTTGTAATTTCTTCAGTTTAGAAATCATTGGTGTGGATATGGACTTACAGTCCAACATACCAAGTCTGCAGATCATATCAACTGCATACTTGCTTTTGTGAGAGAAATATCTCACCTGGTTTCTGCCACACTTCTAAGCTCATAAAATAATGCAAAAAGACCCAAGTCTTTTATTTCAAAATCTGCTGGAAAGATCCCTCTTAGTCTGAGCTATCAAATTTTCCTTTCCTGTAAGGAACAGATCATCCTAAGATAACATGATGATTCTATACAATCTTTATATAAAGATTAGGATCTGCAATACTCTTGGTGAACCCAAGACTCTGTAGAGAAACTGTCAATTTTTCCATACCAAGCTCTCAGAGCTTGTTTCAATCTATGGGATTCTTTCCCATGGATTACAAATCCCTCAGGTTGTTCGATATAACCTCTTGCTCAACTTCACTGTTAAGAAAATCAGACTTAACATCTATCTGGTGAAGTTTCCAACCAAGAACTCCAGCAAGGGATATAATGATTCTGATGGAAGAATACCTGGTAGAGATCGTGTCATAGTCACTGCCATGTCACGACCTAACTCACGTACGAAACTGCTCCCTCTGAGTCTTATAATATGTCTGTCTCCCTGCATGTGCAAGATGGCTCCCTCTGAACCCACAAGATCCTTTGACTCTGATCTGGTGTAGTATCTCTTCAAGATGTACTTGGTACTGGTACCAAGTTTAATATGAAAAGTTGAGTTAGACTTTTACCAGGTAATGTTTCTGTCATGTGACCTCACTATCCACTAACCAAATCTTTTCTTTAGAAAACTGCAGGATACATATAACAAAAGACATGAAGCCTTATTGAGCTCCTAGACTTACTTTGAACTTGTCTTGGCTGAAGACACACTTGTACTTTATAGCTTGCTACTAGTTGTAGCTATCTGGGGCATCTTTTGTGTATGCAATATCTGTTAGTTCAAGTAACTTTCCCACTAGCTTGATGTCTATGCAAGACCCCCTTTTATAGGGGTATGGTCCCTGATAAGAGTTACTTACTAATTCTTAAATGGATCTTTTGAAGGCAACAAATGTCTGTAATGTAACCGATAAAATCTCGCAGCAAATTCTGTCTAAGTTGACATGGGAGAGCCCAAGTAGGATAAAATGCAAATGGGTATTTGTGGCTACACAATGTAATGAAGTGTGCCCATGTACGTTCAGTTTGAAAAATACTAAGAATCCCTCTATGAGTGCCAATGGATTTGAAAGAGGAAACTTGAACATGATATCAAGGAATCTAAAACATAAAACCAAGGATCCACCAAAAATAAAGAACACTAGCATTCAGATTCTCCTAACAAGAAATCTCTCTCAACTAGCATTGGTCACTCCACCAATAATCCAAACATGTTTACTTTGGCACCCAAACTTGCATCCCACTAGTGTACAAGATAGTCTTTCACTATCCCTGGTTGAGCCCATTCTTTTAGACCTTTTCTAAACAACATTATGTTAATAACATGTTTATTAACATTGTAGGCAATTAATTTTGAGTCAATGCCCACAGGCTCTAAATCTGGAATCGACACCCATGCACCCACATTAAAAAAGGAAATAAATTAAATAAGATTGTCTTCTATTGTGATGATGTTCTCAAACAAAAAAAAAAAAATTGCCATTGGTTAAGAACCATAGTAGTGAGTTTATGGTTGCCTTTATGGTGGATTTAATTTCATCAAGGATGATTAAAATGCAAATTCTCAACCATTCAACATGAGTACATAGATCATCTATTCTCTTCTCCAACCAGAGCCATCTGAAGCTAATCACCCAATGTAAGTCTCAACAAAATACATATCATCCTCCCCTTAAGCAATCTAAAGTGACCAACTGTGAGGAGATTCTATAGTTCTATCATTGAAAAAAAATATTGGTTTGTTGTTAATGTTTAAGACTTGACTAATAAACGCACATCACTTGTTCTTATAATATTAACTGTCAAAAGTACATTAAAGATGAGGGAAACAAGTTTAACCGGTGGTTGGTGGTATCCTATATCTTTCAATAGATAAGGAAACATTTGCTATAACTGGTTGTGGATGTATCCAACATTATAGATTAATTCAAAGTAGAGTCAACCCTTGAATTGGGTGTGTAATCCAAACCATCTCATTGGTGTCACCTGCGTGGAGTCATTTAGGTAGGTTGAACAGTTTTAAACACTGAAGATATTACAATTACAACCATTAAATAGTTTTGGCTTGGATTCTAGCACTTAAATTCATTTCTTGCATGAGTCTTTGTGCACCTATTGACTAGTGACAACTAAGAAAAATCACAATATTCCTCAGTGCTCCAAATCGCAATATTCCTTACAAAATCAATACTTCTAGAATACACAGACCACTGGGTAACAAAACCATGGCTGCTAGAGATGTTTACTATGAATATATCGTGGAATATACTGCTCATAATATAAGTGTTATCAAAGGCTATCATGTCAAACACATCATTGAATTAAAAAAAGACCATTTACTAACCCATTCTACCTTTCTTGGATCAGGAGCCCATGTTGCACATGGTACTCCATGTGTCCACCATTAAGCACATAAAGTATCAACTTAAAATAATAAGAAACAACCTTCAGAAAGAAAAATAAAAAACTGAAACTAGGTGCCTTTACAAGTACTCTCTCTTTACTTCAAAACATAAAGTCAAGGAGAACATAACAACTTGAATTTGTGTTTCAATGACTGCTGATCAGTAAACCCTAAGAAGTGGATCTACGCAAGCTCAATTTTGCAACTCTTGAGCTCGTTTCACGCCCTAAGCTCTGATACGATGTTAGAAATAGAGAAAATTCAAACAAAAGTGCTTTAAAAAAAAAATTGTTCACTAAATCATCATAGAAGATAAACATATATGAAACAAACAATATTTCCGAGTATAAAATAAACTTTAGCTTACCTCCTAAATCAATGAGAGATATACATGTCACATGTGTACATGTATGTCTCTGTAAGTATGCTCAGCCTTAGTTTAGGTTCATAGATCAAACCTCTAGGGTTTGATCTTTGAAAGAGAAACGTGGGACAATTTTGCCATAGATAGGAAACCCCAAAGAAAACAACAATAAACCACAGTCTTAACAACAAATAACCCCAACAGGAAACCCTTTAATAAACAGTGAAAGCACAGGAAGGAGAGATGGATAGGTAATAAAATCAACCATAATCAAATCCTCACACAGATCTGGACAGCAAGGAAATCAATCACAAGAAAACCCTCACACAGATCTGGACAACAAGGAGATCAACCACAAGAAAATCCTCACACATATCTAAACAGTAAGGAGATCAACCATAAGAAAATTATCACACAGATCTGGACAACAAGGAGATCAACCACAAGAAAATCCTCACACAAATCTAGACAATGAGTTAGCATACTCTCCACAAGTCTAGATAGCAAACCCTCTACACAGAAATCTGGTCAGCACACTGAAAATCCCCCACAGGGGACTGTTGATGGGCGAAATTGACCGTCCGTCAACTGAGAGAGTGGATCTGGTCCGGGGTTGTCTAAATAACCCAAGCCGTTTGGGATAACCCACCCTGACGGGTTTAGCGGCTCCGTTAGCCGATCTAAGTCCTAAGAAAACAAAAAAAAACTACTCTAAATTAACTAATCTAACTAAAAATAACTATTAAAACAAATTAATAAAAACTAAACTAAACTATTAATATATATACAATTTACTATCTAATACTACAAAACTATAATTTTATAAAATCAAATAATCACTTACTAACAGAGTCAAATTTAATTACAAATGTACAATATTTACAAATTACAGTTATGAATGAAAACCTGAAAAACTCATTTGTAATCTGTCCTAAGACAGCGAGACTGTTGTTTTTTGATTTTATAATTTTATGAAAAGAAATAAAATAAAAACTATCTAAACTAAACAACTAAAATACTAACAAATTAACTATCAAATAAATAACAAACTGACCTGAAGTAACGCCTCTAGTTTGTCCTGTGTATGCAATGATTATCTTAGTTGATCAGAGGGAGGAAACCCGCACCGGATTCTCCAAGAGCTTCTCGTAAACGGAAAGTTGTAGTGCTCTTTAAATATAATTACAAGACAAACAAGACATAAAAATTACAGCAATCTTATGATTTATAAATCTTCACAGTTATATAAATCTGCATGCAAAGATCTATACAAAATGATTCAATTAACGAAGAAGAGAAATCTGTAATTCATTAACTGAAACAAAGTAATTGTTGCACTTTAAAAATAATGAAAGAAATCAGATATGGATAACACATTAATCGAATCACATCAACCTGCAATAGATTACGATAGCTAAAGTAGTCTATAATCAACTGCACACTGATACGAATAAAACTTGAAACAAAAGTTTGATATATTGAAAGCGAAAGCTATTACAAGACACCAACTCTCATCTCATTTTGTATCATAAATCCATAGCCTGGTTCTCCCACAAGTGAGGATCATCATTATTACAAAA
>SNQJ01S0036385.1:10447-21278 GCA_010110895.2 Picea sitchensis
TAAGGCATAAATCCACAGAGGTATAAAAAAAATTATTTGCATGTTTTAGATTTTTGTATAATGAAATTTTATAAATCTAAAACTAAAACTAGGTTAAGAGTGAATTTGAGAGTTTTTTTTATGGAGTATGTAAACATGGTTTAGATTTAGCTATATAATTTATTAGGAGACTAATATGTGGCTGAGATGATAATTTGGAGACTCATTTTTTTTAACACTGAAAAATACCATAATCCCTTTTTATATTGAACTAAGGAAAGAAAAGAGCAGAGAAAATTATGGGTTTTTGAGTTGAGTAAGTGCAAAGAGAATAATGAGATTTTGAATTGAGTCAAGTTGTAGGGTATTTCTTTTCTTTTCTAATTTTTTTTTTTTTTTCCTAGATTGTTGTTATTACTATGTGGATGGCTATTTCTATGTTATGTTGAGAAAAACATGAAAAAGGTACATTATTTGATAAATTCACTTATGTTATGTTTGTTTTAAGGTGTCGAATCTATTTTATACGTGGAATATGTTTATTAATTTGTATTGTGGTATTTTGTCCTGTATCAACTATTAATCTTATTAATCTTATGCTCTGTTTTTTTAAAGGTTTATAATATATTTTACACATGTAATATGTTTGTTAACTTTTCTTTAACTATTATGTAATATGTAATATTTTTATCTTTTTAAAATAAGCATTTTCGTTTAATCTTCATCATTTCTTTTTCATCTTAGTATTAATCCCCTGTTGTGTTTTTTTAAATCTCTATAATCTATTTTACATGTTTTTTTAAATCTTTATAATCTATTTTACACATGTAATGTGTTTGTTAACTTTGTTTTAGGTATTATGATGTGTTTTAGTTATTAAATATTTTTATCCTTGTTTAAAAAAACAGTTTTCTTTAATCTTCACCATCACTATGTGAATAGTTATTTCTCTATTAAATTGAGAAAAACATGAAAAATGTGCATTATTTGATAGATGTACTTGTGTTGTGTTTGTTTTAAGGGCTGGAATCTATTTTACATCCTTAATATGTTTGTTAATTTTTATTCAAGTATTTAAATTTTATTTAGATATTGTGATGTGTTTAGGTATTGAATATTTTTATCTTTATTTAAATATGTATTGTAATGTGTTTAGGTATTGAATATTTTAATCTTTTTTAAATAATAATTTTGGTTTAATCTCCACCATCTCCTCTGTATGAAACCAACTCCCTATTAGGTATTAATCTTATGTTGTAATCTATTGTGTACACATATAATGTGTTTATTAACATTGCTTCAAGTATTGTGATGTGTTTTAGATATTAAATATTTTTATCTTTGTTTAAATAATCATTTTTCTTTAATCTTCACCATCACTCCGTGAACAATTATTTCTCTCTGTTAAGTTGAGAAAAACATGAAAAATGTGCATTATTTGATAGATGCACTTGCGTTGTCTATTTTATTTAAGTTTGTGTTGTGTCTATTTTAAGGTCTAGAATTTATTTTACATGCTTAATATGTTTGTTAATTTTTATTCAGGTATTGTGATGTGTTTAGGTATTGAATATTTTTATCTTTGTTTAAATAAGCATTGTGATGTATTTAGGTATTGAATAATTTTATCTTTCTTAAATAATGTTTTTCGTTGAATATTAATCATCTCTTCTATAAGAAACCAACTAAGTATAGGTGTTAATTTTATGTTGTGTTCTTTAAATATTTAAAATCTATTTTACACATGGAATATATTTGTTAACTTTGCTTAAGATATTATGATGTGTTTTAGGTATTAACTTTTTTTATCTTTGTTTAAATAATTATTTTGGTTTAATATTCACAATCTTTTATATTCTCAATCATCTCAATAAGAGAACATGGGATATTAGGTATTAATTTTATACTATGACTTTATTTAAACATTTCTTTACTTAAAAATAGTTTGTCACTTCATGAGTTTTAAAAAAGTAGTTTAACTTACTCTTTTATATATTGAGTTATTGCTTTTATTTTCTCCTATATATACTCAAGACATAAAAATTGAAAAATATTTTAAGTTTAGGTATTATCTTGTCATTGTCCTTATAAATTTGTTTACTTTGAAGTGACTTCTTCCTATTGTTTTAACATTAATTTAACCTCCATATTTTTTTGTTGCTCACACTATTTAAATTATATTGTGTTAATATATTTTTCATTAATTATATATATATATATATATATATATATATATATATATATATAACATCTTTTATTATTTATACACTTTTATGTATATATAAAACATCTTTTATTATTTATAATAACAATGACATTTTTTATTACGCTTAAAAGAGTATACCTATTGAAGATGGGCACAATTGATGGCTAACAATTGAAGATGCTCGCATATTTTTAGTCGTCCTTTCAAATCAATGAATAAAATTTAATATTGATAACTTCCTTGTATTTATAAATGCTTACTTGTTTACTTTTTCACATTTACTTAATATAATTAATAATTTACTGCCCTAACTAGTGATTGCCAAATTTACCTAATTAACCAGGATTAAAGTGTCATATTGTTAGGCGTATGTATTTTATTTTGGGGATATATTTATGAATCTAAAGTGACAGACTTGCATATACCTGTTTTATTTTGGACATATATTTATAAATCTGAAGCAATCTACTCTTAAATCTAAAAAGGCATACTCTTAGATTCATCAACCACTCTTGAATCTAAAACAACCAACTCTTGAATCTAACCCAGCCCAAGATTTGTAAACTACAGTTGCATCCCACTTCGGCATATATTTATGTAATTAATTATCTCCTTTTACTTTTGTTGGGAGTGGACTGGGAGTAACCCACACTTATCGAGTGGAGTACTTTTATTTACCATAAGTGTTTTGGTAGCGAAAAGTGACCCACTCAATGACATTGGCCACTCACGCATTAAGTTTAGATATTTACCGGCATGAAAAAGTTTTGATGATCGGCCAGTATTAGTTTTAGTGATTTTAATTTTTGGGTTGAAGTTTTGTTTTATGTAAAAGCATATTGATGTCGACAACATTTTGGTGGCAAACCCTAATATATAACAACAATGAAAAAAATATAATGGATTGGGTGTATCAAGTTGTTTTATTATTATTGGATATGATTAAGTTCTTAATGTACTGGGTTGGGTGAATTAAAGTTTTATTATTGTTGGATATGATTAAGTTTTTATGGATCGGAAAAAGCCATATAACTTAATATGGTTGAAATGACCGTGATTTGAAAAGCTAGCAAGTTCTCAAACTTATCATGGATTTCTTATACGTGAATAACTGTTTTCTGAAAATTTTCAACTATGATGATTATTAAACTTATGAACATGTATTTAAAAATATAAGTGTAATTAGTTGGCTGTGAACGAAGAGTTTCTCTGTTGTTTCAGGTGCCGCGTTGCAGTAACATTAAGAATAGCATGCATATGATTCCAGTGTCCCACCGCGAATGTGGGAGACTGGAACCATGAACACGCTCTTATTAATGTTACTGCAACGCGGCACCTGAAACAACATAGAAACTCTGCGTTCACAGCCAACTAATTACACCTGCCCACGCCCATGGCCGACAATGTAGAAACTGTTCGTTCACATCCTGCTAATTACAGGTTTTTTCCGCGCCAATTGCAAACAAGAACTCTCGCAAATCTCGAAGCTTTACTAATGCGCTTTTCGTCATTTATTAATGGTTTTCAATTCAGTTAACGTTCGTTATTTCTTTTAATGTCTAATGCCATTCGTCGGTCAGCAGTTGTGAGTGGATTAATGGGTAAAAACATGTTAAATTAAACAATCAAATAACTGGTTCAGAGTACTTTGATCGTGAAGTTAGATAATTACTATGGAAATTTTATTTGAAATTCTTAAAGTTAAGAAAATTTTATTTTAAATTAATATTTTTTCTTTATTCTTCTTCTCCATGTTAAACCAATTTAAACACATCTTCGTTAAAACAATCTTTATTCCTCCGTAATATTTGGAATAAAAATAAAATAAAATAAAATAGAAGATTAACAAATTAAAACACATCTTACATTAAAATAATCTTTATTTCTCCATAATATTTTGAATAAAAACATTATATCATTTTATTGATTGAGATTATAAAATATATATTCTTTTTATTTCTCCATAATATTTTGAATAAAAACATTATGTCATTTTATTGATTGAAATTATAAAATATATATTCTCTTTATTTCTTCATAATATTTTGAATAAAAACATTATATCATTTTATTGATTGAGATTATAAAATATATATTCTCTTTATTTCTCCATAATATTTTGAATAAAAACCTTATATCATTTTATTGATTGAAATTATAAAATATATTTTCATTACATTTTTAATGGTGACATTTTATTGATTGCGAATATATGAAAGAGTTTCATACCTCTTAAATATTAATATTAGAAAAAAATTATAATTTTATTAAAAATAAATAAAATTACATTCATATAGGTATTCAAGAATTCACTACTTGAATTAGGATGTAATTTTCTCTATGTTTGGAATTTCTACTAGGTTTTTAAGTTTTTATTAGATTTGTAAATCTTTTTATTACATAATAATTTAATCTATGTTTTGTATTTGTAGATTTTGAAATTATTTTTGGCAAGTTGTTAAAATGCAACTTGAGTTGGCATATGATCTTATGTACAATACTAAGATAAGGTGTTACTTAAAATCATATAATTCCTTTATTGTAATCTTACTTATGAAAACATGAAACATTGGGTTTTTTGTGAATGCTATATAGAATACAATTACTATTTTGTTCTTAGAGTATGACCTAAAATTGTTTTTAATTAGCTAATATCTCATTTGCCCTCGATCAATAAAATAGATTAACCACCCACGATTGAGATTAGAGGCACATAGTAAATTGGTTAAATATATACCAATAAAAAGAACAAACTCTTAATATATAGATTTAGAGAAAAAATGTTGAAATAATTCATTTGATATAACTTTAGTGATTGCTATGTATGTGAAGTTTAGACCTACAACATTTATGATAAGTTCTAAAATAAAATGTAGTAAATTTAAAAGAATTTTGTTACCTATAATTATAGAATCAATGCAATTCTGACAATATTTATGATAAGATCTAAAACAAAAAATTTTAAATTTAAAAGAATTCTATTGCCTATCATTATAAAATCAATGAAGCTCTTATTATCATATTCTCTTCATTCAAGCATATGATATATAGTCTAAACTCATGATTAGATATTTATAATGTAATCATAAATTGTCTTCAGATGGGATGACATATATCCATCCTGTGTTACATAGCACACATGCGAACCAAGAAGTTAAAGCCCCTCATTGCCAACCTCCCCCTCAGTCAATTCACCATGCTTAACATTCATACTGGGAGGGAGATAGTGTGGTGGAACAACAAGGGAAGACTAATGGCGCACATTCAACACTAGTTATGGCTCACCAGATCAGGTACGATGCAACTCGACGACATCAACTCAATCCTTATGGAGCCTTTCCCTTTCATCTCATAGGTTTTTATGGAGGTAAGGATTTACAGTGGTTATTTTATTCTGCATATGCACTGATCTTTTGATTCCCTACCTAAACTTTCTCTCCACTGGTGTTGCACTCCCACACCTGATGATTCCATTTCCCCTTTGGTGTCCATTTCCTCTCTGCATTCAGCCTTCATCCCCATTAGTTATCTCTTCCCCCTGGTGCTTGAGCATTGTCTGCATTTCACCATCTCTCTCTTCTCTGTTTACACCATGCCATGTGAAAGCGGAAAACCCAAATGCGAGCCGACCTACTATAGATTTGTAGCCTAACATCATCGTCCAAGCCCTTCTTGGGCCCCCTCTCTGCCTCCCAAGACGTTTACCATTCCTATAGTCCCACCCCATTCTAACCAAAATTGGAATGATGATTCTCAGCTTCCCCTTGTAAATTTGGAGCCAATGCCTTAAACTTCTAACCCCGTGATTGATTCATGTGGTTGTCCAATAGAGGAAGAAAGTCCTCCAAGTTGGCTGGAGGGTACCACTATGTCAACTACAACAATTTTCAATGTCATCCCCCTTATCCAGCCTGTGGCAACTAAGGGAGGTTGTGTGATAGAGGAAGAAATTCCTCCACATTGGCTAGAAGACTCAACAAGGGGGACAACCAAAAACATCAATGCATCATTCAATGGGAACACCGAGATAGACTTGGATTATTACCTCGTTGAGGAGGAGACTCCTCCAAATTGGTTTGAGGAAGCAACAACACAATTAGCTTCAGATGCGCATGACCCACCCAATGTTGCGATCTTAGGGCCAGAACTACTCAGTCCATGCTGATTCTCGGAGGATCATCTGCAACTGATTTTTGAAATGCATCGGGACATGGTGGATCAACTTCATTGCCAGAGTGCCCTCAGTCATCGCCTGGACCTCTTGTTCGAATCCTTGTCAAATCATCCTACCAATCGCGACTTCTCAACTTGCTGCCAACCGTTTGTTTCCACTTTCTTCCATGATGGATGCGAGGGTTCCCTAAATCCCTAGTTTTCTTTTTGTCATGTTATCAGGTCTAGATAGGATACATCTGTAATTACATTTTTCACTAGTTAGACTTCTAGTTCTGGTCTACCTCCATGTCTATTAGTTTTACAGGCCACCTATTTTGGTTTCCATGCATGTGGTAGAACATGTGGCATATTTTGATCTATGTATTGCTATGATGACTTTTTAAGGTAATATAATCTTTTTTTATTTACAAAAAAATATATAATCATAAATTGTGATAGAGCAAGTTATATTGCTTCTAGAATAAACATCGTTACTACAAGTTCAACATTATCAAAACTATTTCTCCGTTATGTGTTTAAAAAAATATATATTGTTAAGATTATAGTCGATGCTTATAACTATTATAGTGCAACATGTAGCTGGACTAACCTAAAAACATTTTGGGATGAGTGTATTTGTAAAATTTGTGATACAAATGAGGTTGAGGATGAAAACAGATTCCTTTTAATATGTTGCAACCTTGATAATATAAGACATAATTTTACCTAGTTCAGCATACATAATTACTCTTAAAGACCTTCTAGCATTACAAAAACTACAATGAATTCAAAGTATTTGTATTTACTTTTAAATTAATTTTTTTCCATTTTTCTTAAGATTTGATAGACCAAACTTGGTTTTATCATTTTTTTCATCGTTGTCTCCATCATCATCCTCTTCATACTCACCGTCATCATTTTCATCCTCCATTTTCCTCATCGTCATTGTCATCCTCCATTTTCATTGCAATTGTCAACATCATCATCTTGCTACTTGTTGACCTCACCAATGTCATTCTCCTCATCATCACCACTACTAATTTCAATGTTATGAATCCATGTTAAATAAAGATACTTCCTACCATTATCGTCATGAATGAGGCGAGAGTGAGTGTAGTATGATGCTAAAAGTTTAACTATTAACAAAGGTATAAAAGGTTGCAACCTACTTGTAACATTTTTATGAAGCATTAATTAAGGGTATTTACCTTCTCATCATCATTCTCTCCTTTTTTGTCCTCATTAACATCACTCTCTCCACTACCATAGCGGTTAATTTCAATATTATGTATTCATGTGAAAGGAAGTCATTGCCATTGTTGAATTCAATATTATGTATTCACATTAAAGGAGGGTGCTTCCTACCATTAAGATAGATCTTATCCATGATGTCCTCCAAGCTATAGGATTTTATGCTAACCCATACATCATATGCTTGTGGGGTGTACCATCTCGTGTATAGGTTAGGCTATAATGTTAGTGTGACACATTAATTCTAGTCAAWCTATCACCCTCATATTAAGTGCTCATACACACTATTAACCTACAACTCTATTATGATTGATCATATCCCATTATTTAAATATCTACATGTTTAWTAATACAAAGGATGAGATATATCCTTSACCTTACCATTATCTTAATGAAACTAAAGTATAATGTTAAAGATGYTAAATATTTGACTTTTAACTCTTAAACAAAAGTAAAGAAGGTCTTGGRTCATTACCTTGTTTCTTTAGGTCCAAARAAGAYGAGCTCTTAGCCAATTAAAAACAATTCTACATCATACTTCAAGACTAAARGGTGGTTACACYCCATAAACAATATCMGCYAAATACCCAATAWTCCTATCTGTAACTTAATCCATAATAATAATAAAAMCTGAAATTAATCCATAATAATAATAAAAACTGAAATTTGTATTATAATTTTTTATTGTAAAATATAATGATAATTCAAAKAATTAATTTAATAAAATAATTAATCAGATCTACTTTAATATATAATTCCGAAATTTTAAATTACATCCGTTTTTAGGGTTTCATTTCAATATATGAATTTAAAAATTAAGCGTATAACACATAATACCAAAATTACAGTGGATTACTCGATTACTCTGCGCGCCGATGCATGCATGAAGCTCCAGTTGTCTTTTGTTAAAGAATGTGGCTCCTTGTGGCGCGCTATTCATAATTTTAGTGCGACAAAACACCCAAAGCAACGGATATTCCTAGTCCCATCTACTTGTCTGCACCGCCAATGCATGCATGAAGCACTAGTTGTCTTTTCTTAAAGAATGTCGCTGTTTTCGGCGCGCTATTCTTGCGATTAAACCATTTAAAAGTTATATTTAAATGTATTTTTTATTATATATGTTTAAAAAAACAAAACAACGATAGAATTTGAAAATAAAAATTATTAAAATATTTATTATATTTAATCTCAAAATTTATTAAATTTAAAACGTTAAAACATTCAGATCTTTAATATTATATATTTTTACTTTATATAACATTTAAATTTAATAGAAAATAATATTTTCCCAGTTATTTTTGGCGATTCATTTCATTTTGAAGTTTGTACGGCATAAACTGAAAAAGTTATATCATGTAAAACGCGGAGATGACTATTGATGACAGCTACCACTTCAATTAGGCGTTGGCTAATGGTGACAAGTTAATGTTGAATATTTTCTTCAGTCCCGACCACTTGACTGCACCTTCACTCCGTCCAGTGGAATCCATACATATGCAACGGTCCAACATTTATTAATGGCGACATAACAGATATTCTTCAGTCCCGCCCACTTGACTGCACCTTCACTCCCTCCAGTGGAATACATACATCTGTCACCATTTATTAACGGGCTTTCAGCCGCATTCATTTAACTGAGTGTTTGTTATTGCCTCTTAAAACTGAATATTCTTGAGCAGTTGTGTAACTTGAGCAGCACGGAAACATTATTTTGAAATATTCACACAAATATCAAGTGTATCGCTTGACATGTTGATCCAACAAAACATAAAAAATTATGGCCTTAGGCCTGAACCAGCTGTAGAAATCTAGATTATGGCCTTAGGCCTGAACCAGCTGTAGAAATCTGCTCTATCAATTTTGTTTCTTCCCGAGTCTTCATAATGTCGGTTTTGGGGAGGTCTTCAAGTTACTCTTAGCAACATCTGTCAGAGGGAAGAAATGGATTTCTTAAGTTATAAATACTTCATTTACAGAATGCAAATATCACTTTTAGATTTCAGTTTCTGAGTCTTTTATGTCCCGCACATGTTTCCCCAACTTCAAGGTAGACTTGTCTCAGGACATGCTAACAACTTTGGTATACGTATTGCATTCTACACATTCTTTGTATGGTTCTTACTGAATTAGTGAATTAGAAACAAATTAAATAGAATGAAAATGAAAAGGAGAGAACAAATCGACTAATCAATCTATCATAGTGAATGTTGAATACCCAATTGCATGGAAACCGTTAGTCCATCATACAATCCATGTGCTTGCAGGCCTAAGGCACTAAATCAATGGATCCAAAGGGATCAAATTGAATGCAAAATGATGTGACAAAGTTGAGATGGAGTAAATACGCCCATTTGTCATGAATAAGGCAACATGTATGGAGAGTAACATCTCCCTCATTTATTTCAATTGATATTTTATAATAACACAAATAGTTCTTTCATCTAATGCATATATACATCATTTCAAGTACATCCACAAAAAACATTAACCACTATGCACTTTCTAGAGGTATCTTTGTTAAAATGGACTTTAACAACTACATTTTCAAATGTGTTTTTAGAGATTACATTGTGATTAATGTTTTCCCATCCACACTATACTTCACAATCACTAAATAAATATTATACTTCACAATCATGGAATAAATATTTGGTTAAGGTGTTTCCCCCATTGTGCTTCAAATCCATGCTTCCCTCAAAGAGAAGGGGTCCAAGAGCTCCAACATTTGTCATAGCATACATATGATTAACTTTAAGTTGATTCTGACTAAGGGATTTCCTTGTAGCATTGTATCCATGAGGCTACCCTTTGGGTTGTCTTGGATATTTTTAGTTTCAAGAAGGATTCGCATTGTCACATCAGTTTGATTATAAAAGCAAGTCACTAATGATAGTGATGCTTTCCACCTCCACAACTCTTAATAATTTAAAGTCTTGATACATAGGTATGACTTCCACTCCACTCTCTGTGACTTAACTAAATCCTAAGTGTAGGATGCCACCTGCTATTATGTATTGGAATCAAAGATGATCCCTCACACACTTGCCATCCTCAAATTTCCTTTTGATGCCCCATCAAAGAGAATTACCTATTTATTTTGGCTAGATGACCATTGGTCAAATTCTCCTTGTTGAAATGGCCTTGAAAATTATTTAATTTGTTAGGTCACTAGGCCACTCATCATGGAGTGAAACCAAATTCTTTCCTTGTTGAAGTATGAGCATTGATATAATGTTT
>SNQJ01S0036385.1:27418-41851 GCA_010110895.2 Picea sitchensis
TATATACTGGAGTTTTACACACTCAACTAAATCTCATAAATTATTTTTACATTAGAAGTTAATTTCATATATGTTTGTGTATTCCAACATTATTTATAAAATAGGCTGAATTGTTCCGGAAGGAAGGTAGAACATCGAACTATGCCAAGAGTGTCGATGCTGCTAGTCTTCTGGTTGTCGATGCCGGTACTCGATACAGGTTTCAGTACAGGTGTCGATCCAAGTGTTGATATACTTGATGCTTAGCTTTCTTTCTACTTGATTTTTTCTCACGTCCCAATACGAGTTGACATCTAATAATCTTTTTTCTACCTATGTATTTTTTTTAACATTCTTTTATATGTATAAAATATTACATTAATATAAAGACACATTCTTCTATATGAAAATTATAATTTTTATATGGTTATAAAAAAATTTCATTTGAATTTTCTATATATATTTTATCATTTTCTATTATTTAAAAATGAGAATTTCAAAATTGTTAAAGGATTTTTAATTTTATAAAGTTTCATTATCATGAATATAGTTATCATGAGAACATGTATATGAAAATCATTTGACAAGCATAATTTTATTTGAAAAATGAAAAATATTATTACCTATGCTTGTTGAAGTACATATATGAATCTACAACATAAAAATCTAATAATCTTATATAATTATTTACAACTTTGACAATTGAATTTGACTGAGATACTTAGAGAAAACAAATATTATTTCTTTATTAAATATATACATAATAAATTATGAAATTAATTAGATAAAATAATTAGGGGGGAAATGGGAGGAGCACGAGGTAGCTTGTGCAAAATCGAGTCGTTTATTTTAAAAAGAAAATTAAAAAATAGGTTTTTGCATGAGAGGGTGAAGTGTCAATTAGGAATTTGCATGAGAAGGTGAGGTAAAAGAAGTTGTGAGGCAAGTCCATGCAGTTTGGGGGTTTTAGTGGAGAAGCTTTCAGTAAAAAATAAGTTGTCCTACTCCATTCAGCTTGGGGATTTTAGGGGAGAGAGTTAAGAAGGAAATTGAAACTTGTTTCAAGTAACTAAGCCATAAATCCACACTGATATAATTTTTTTTTTAATGTTTTAGATTTTGTATTATGAAATTATATAAAACTAAAACTAAAACTAGGTCAAAATTCTAAATAAGAGTGTGAATTTGAGAGTTTTTTTATGGAGTATGTAAATATGGTTTAGATTTAGCTATATAATTCATTGGGAGACTAATATGTGGATGAGGTGATTACAAACTCATTTTTTTTAACATGGAAAAATAACATAATCCCTTTTTATATTTAACTAAGAAAAGAAAATATCAGAGAGCATTATGGGTTTTTGAGTTGAACAGGTGCAAAGAACATAATGAGATTTTGTGATGAGGGTATTTCTTTTATTTTTTATTTTCTTTATTTTTTTTCTAGATTGTTGTTATCACTATGTGGATGGTTATTTCTGTGTTAAGTTGAGAAAAAACATGAAAAATATAAATTATTTGATAGATGCACTTGTGTTGTTCTTCTTTTAAGTTGACAAAAACATGAAAAATGTGCATTATTTGATAGATACACTTCTGTTGTGTTTGTTTTAAGGTCTTGAATCTATTTTATAGGCGTAATATGCTTGTTAACTTTTATTCAGGTATTGTGATGTGTTTAGGTATTGAATATGTTTATCTTTGTTTAAATAAGTATTGTGATGTGTTTAGGTATTAAATATTTTTATCTTTTCTAAATAATAATTTTGGTTTAATCTTCACCATCTCTTCTCCAACTCAATATTCATCTTATGATGTGTTTTTTTAAATGTCTATAATCTATTTTACACATGTAATGTGTTTGTTAACTTTGCTTTAGGTATTATGATGTGTTTTAGTTATTAAATATTTGTATCTTTGTTTAAAAAATCATTTTTCTTTAATCTTCACCATCACTCTGTGAATGATTATTTCTCTATTAAGTTGAGAAAAAAATGAAAAATGTGCATTATTTGATAGACGTTGTGTTGTGGTTTTTTTAAGGTTTTTTTAATGATTATTTTAGGTATTGAATATTTTTATCTTTGTTTAAATAAGTATTGTGATGTGTTTAGGTATTGAATATTTTTTGCCTTTTTTAAATAATCATTTTGGTTTTGTGAATAGTTATTTCTCTCTTAAGTTTAGAAAAACATGAAAAATGTGCATTATTTGATAGATGCACTTGTGTTGTCTATTTTAAGGTATGGAATCTATTTTACATGCGTAATATGTTTGTTAATTTTTATTTATTGTGATGTGTTTAAGTATTGAATATTTTTCTCTTTGTTTAAATGAGTATTTTCTTTTTAAGTAAAAAGGCGAATCCTGTTATATTAAAACTTCAAAAAGAAAAGACACCATGACACACAGGTACCCTACCCGGAGGAAACCAGGGTACATGTCCATTTTCATCAACAGTTTAGTAAGGCCTATGCAAACGCTAACAAGGATATTAACTAAAAGAGCTACAACTCTGAGAAACATCAAAAGAAAGGGAGGTGGAGACAATGCTGAACAAAAGAACCTATCCACCAGAGTCCTCACAGTCGTCCATCACCTTGCTGCTGTTGACAGGAATGGCATAGAGCTGAGCGCAGGTGGGGCATTGTTGCGTTGGTGTATCACTGGAGTAAGCTACGTACACAATGTCCAAGCGTTGGCTAATGCGAACAACCCTAAAGATTTGGTCGCCCACCATACTGCGGACTTCGAAGATCAAGTTCAGGTGCTCCGGGTGAAGGAGTGGTGGTGGGGGTGGCGACTTTTGTTTAGCATCCATCTCCTGGTAACCATGTTGCTTCCTCTGCTACTGCGAATCGGTGTTGCTTTTCGGCAGCTCTTCCTCTACTAGGCAGGTGGTGAATTCCTCAGTGGGACCGTCATTGGGACCATGTGTTTCTCTCGAGATGGGCGGTGGTGTTGCTTATTCAATGCACGTCCGGGGGTTCCAATTATTCAAAACCGTAAACATTCGACTTTCAGAGAGGTCTGGGGGGAGTTCCATGGTCAGAATTTCCTCGACATAAGTTCTGGGGGGCGAGTTTATTGCTGTGGTCTCCCTGTGTCTTCTTCTCTTAGCCAGAACTAGAGCCTATTCAAACCGCTTTTGTCTTTTCCTCCTGGAGTCAGTCGCATATCATCTTGTTCCTCTACGGGGTCTACCTCTAGCTCGCGACATAGTGAGAATAAGGACCAATGCCAGGATGTCTCCTATGCTTCTATTCCTGCTCAGCTCTGTGAGCTGCGAATACATCCTATGGGTTCTGAAAAGGCAGATAATAGCATAAACGATGGTTGGATCCATTAAAGCTGAGAGCTTAATTCTCTGGTTGTCCGACCTGTTCTCGCACGTGAGAGGCCCCATCAATAGACGGAGGTTGACGGAGGTAAGAGCCCTCATAATTGGCGATGGTGTGAGGGAAGTTGGCCACCATAAATGGCCTCTCCTTGCGCCCCTCCACGTGCCCCTTCGTTTCCACGTGGCACCCCATCCGGGGGTTGTTTAAATAAGTATTGAGTTGTATTTAGGTATTGAATATTTTTATTTTTTTTAAATAATCTTTTTTGTTTGATATTCATCATCTCTTTTATAAGAAACCAACTAGGTATAAGTATTAATTTTATGTTTTGTTTTTTTAAATGTTTAAAATCTATTTTACACATGTAATATGTTTGTTAACTTTTCTTAAGATATTATAATGTGTTTTAGGTATTAATTTTTTTTTTATCTTTGTTTAAATAATCATTTTTTTTTAATATTCACAATGTCTTATATTTTCAATAATCTCAATAAAAGACCACCTTAATATTAAGTATTAATTTTATATTGTAACTTTATTTAATCATTTCTTTGTTTTAAAACTAGTTTGTAACTTCATGGGTTTTAGTTATAATCATTTCTTTGTTTAAAACTAGTTTTTCACTTCATGGGTTTTAAAAGTAGTTTAACTTACCTCTTTTATATATTGAGTTATTGCTTTTATTTATACATTTTTGTTATTTAGATTGTATTACTGACCAATAATTTTCATGATTTGAAAAGTCCACTTAGCACTTAAAATGAGATTGAAACCAGTCAAATGAATCTCATAGCATCAATCATCAGTTTTGAGGCTTGCACCCGATAACTCGGACTTCCCAGGTGGTCACCCATCCCAAGATGCCTCTGGCTCAAGCGCGCTTAACTATGGAGTTTTCCCCACAATCAAGCCCACTTAGCTTGCTACTCCATTTGCAAAACTTTAACAAGTATTGTGCCTTATGAACTATCTAGTTAGAGCTCCCTTCACTATTATTATTTAAGCATAGAGGGGCTTCTCCAGTGCAACATATTAGATATCATTTTCGGGATTAACTGCATAGTGTAAGTCATTAATCTATGACCCATATCCATGAGTGTTAGTCGCAACTCACCAATAATTTTCATGATTTGAATAGTCCACTTAACACTCATTACATCGAGTGATGCTCACAAGGGTGAAGAAATGAGATTTGTTTTTATTGGAAGGGTACTCGAGTGGACTAACTTCATATTTATCTAATATATTGATGAAGTAGTGACGTGCAATTATTTACCATAAGTGTTTTTGGTGGCGAAAAGTGACCCATTCAATGACATTGGCCACTCACACATTAAGTTTATATATTTACTGGCATGAAAAAGTTTTGATGCTCGGCCACTATTAGTTTTAGTGATTTTAATTTTTAGGTTAAAGTTTTGTTTTATACAAAAGCGTATTGATGACGACAAAACTTTGGTGGCAAACCCTAATATATAACAACACTGAAAAAACTATAATGGGTTGGGTGAATCAAGTTTTATTATTGTGGGATATGATTAAGTTTTTATGGTGTATATAGTTTTTATGGATCGAAAAAAGCCATAATATTATGGGGTTTTCCTGTGTGATTTAGCGTTAAATATGGATTTTTTGGACATGTTATGGGTTTGAGTGGGATTAATTATTTTTTAGATTCAAACTATCATAATAATGACTTAATTAAGAAATTATGTGGCCTAAATATGTGTACAAGTAATAATTAAAGATCTAAGATATACTCAAAAATGTGTGAGGCATAAACAAGGAGTTATACTATTTTTAGGTATTTATGTATCTTATTCAAAGATGGTCTTGGAATAACAAGAGATCCATATTTCCTAATTAAAAATATAGAAGGACTAATTGTAGATTTATATTTAAATAAATGATGTACACATTGTAATTACATAAGTTAACCAGGTTTATTATTTAACTATGTTTTTCATAAATTAATATGGTGAAACACAGTAAAAGTTTTCATATTTGAAGTTGTATATGTGTGCATAGATGTGGATTTACGTAATGGAAATGAGTTTACTTTAATAAGGAAAAAAAAAACACAATTTCTAAAAATAAAAATCTAATTGTTAATAGTTGAAAATTTAATTTTTAATATTGTGGTTTTTTAGATTTTAGATTTTTCTCAAAAATTTCATGGTTCACACTGGTATAAAATAGAGGATACTCATGGTTCGTACTGTAATTTTGATTGGTTGGTTATATGTTTTAAATTTTCAATTTTAAAGGAAACATTATGTTTTTTTTGTTTTATTTTAATATATAACTTATACTTCTAAAATATAGATGTTTTGTATTTTTATTGTAAGTTTTAGTTTCAGTATGCTACACTATTAGCACAGCAGTTAAATAGTTGTTGGTGAACATCGAAAGGCTGAGAAGATAAAACGGATCCTTAAAAGAATATATTGAATTTTATTATTGATTAACAAATCAACTGTTGCGCTTCATTTATTTGGTGTTAATATTTTAATTTTTGTCAATCACTTACCTGACAACCAGGTAGTTATCAATGTAATTTTTAAATATGATTAGGTAAATGTAAAAAACTAAACACATAAACGAATGTCTTTATAATAGCTAGGAAGTTAATGATTGAAATCACAGCCATTTATTTTATGTGACTACTAAGAATATTCGAGTCATATTTAATTATGTCCATAGAAAACTTATTAAGCACTAAACTCCTATTAAATTTGCCCATTATCAATAAGTGTATACCTTTCAACTTAACTAGGTAAAATTTTACACACTCAACTAAATCTCATAACTTGTTTTTAATCTCATAACTCATTTTTACATTAATAGTTACTTTCATATATATTTATATATTCAAACATTATTTATAAAATCCGGAGGGAAGGTAAAGGATCGAACTATGCCGGGAGTGTTGATGTTGCTAGTCTTCTGGTTGTCAATGCCCATACTTGATACAGGTTTCAATCCAGGTGTCGATCCAAGTGTTGATTTTCACGTCCCAATACGAGTTGACATCTAATAAGTTTTTTTCTACATATATATATATATATATTACATTCTTCTAAATGTACAAAATATTACATCAATATAAACATACATATTATATTTAATAGATAACATTTCAATTTTATGAAAACTATTTATATGTTCATAAAAAATTTCCATAAATAGTTTAGGATGCCAATTAAAAAAATTTCATAAATAATTTAAAATGCTAATTGAATTTTCTATATATATTTTATCGTTTTCCATTATCTAAAAATGAGGTATACACATATTTTAAAATTGTCCTCTTATATTTAAAGATTTCTAATTTTATAAATTTTCATTATTATAAATATAGTTATCATAAGAACATGTATATGAAAGTCATTTGACAAGCATAATTTTATTTGAAAAATGAAAAATATTGCTACCTATATTACTTGTTGAAGTACATATATGAATCTACAACACAAAAACCTAATAAGCTCATATATAAGTATCTACAACTTTGACAATTGGATTTAACTTGGTTATTTAAGAAAAACAAGTATTATTTATTTATTAAATATATACATAATAAATTATGAAATCAATTAGATAAAATAATTAGGAGTGAAATGGGAGGGGCACCAAGTAGCTTGTGCAAAATTGAGTATTTTATTTTAAAAAGAAAATTAAAAAATGGGTTTTTGCATGAGAGGATGAGGTGTCAATTAGGAATTTGCATGAGAAAGTGAGGTGTTAACTAGGAAAAGTTCTATAAATAGAAGGGAAAAACCATGGAAGGAGTATGAAGAAAAGGGAGACAGTGAAATACTACCCAAAATTCTAATGAAAGAAGACTTAGTTGAATCGGGAAGTGGTATTGTATTGTTTAGGGTTCTCACTAAAAAAGAAGTCATGAGGCAAGTCCATAATTATATAAATCTAAAACTAAAACTAGGTCATAATTCTAAATAAGAGTGAATTTGAGAGTTTTTTGTGGAAAAAGTAAATATGGTTTAGATTTAGCTATATAATTCATTTGGAGACTAATATGTGGCTGAGGTGATTACAAACTTTTTTTTTTAACATTGAAAAATAACATAACCCCTTTTTATATTCAACTAAGAAAAGAAAAAAGCACAAACCATTATGGGTTTTTGAGTTGAGTAAGTGCAAAGAGCATAATGACATTTTTGTTGGGTATGTGTTATATTCTTTTCATGTGCGTGTGTGGGAGCATGAGATATGACAACTGTGTCTAATAATCCCTCTCACTAGTGCTCTGTTTGTGTCGTGTGCGCTGGCGCTTTCGTAGGGAGGGTCTCACTCGGGGGAATTTGTTTTTGGAAGGTTTTTATTTTTATTTTTAGCGGTTTTTGCTATTTTTAGCGGTTTTGTAAATTAATCCGAGATTAAGGGATTAGGGTTTTGGCATCTACGGAATACCTAAAAACATTGTATATATTGTATGGTGAATGGTGAAATTCGATATAATGAATATAAGAAAGGCTTTCCCCGTGGAGGGTTTCCGGTATAAAATCTTTGTGTACTCTGTGTATGAGTCATTGATTAATTACTATCTTTCTTAAAAATCTATATGCATTGCTTTACTTAGCAGGTTTAAAACTTACAATTTTGAGTTGAGTCAAGTTGCACTGAGGGTATTTCGTTTATTTGCTATTTTCTCTATTTTTTTTCTAAATTGTTGTTATCACTATGTGGATGGTTATTTCTTTGTTAAGTTGAGAAAAACATGAAAAATGTGCATTATTTGATAGATGCACTTGTGTTGTTTTTCTTTTAAGTTGCGGAATCTATTTTAAGTGGGGAATATGTTTATTTTTGTTAACTTTGCTTCAACTATTATGATGTGTTTTAGGTATTAAATATTTTTATCTTTGTTTAAATTATCATTTTGGTTTAATCTTCAACATCACTCTGTGAATGGTTATTTCTTTGGTAAGTTGAGAAAAACAAGAAAAATGTGCATTATTTGATAGATGCACTTGTTTTGTGTTTGTTTTAAGGTCTTGAATCTATTTTATAGGCGTAATATATTTGTTAACTTTTATTCAAGTATTGTGATGTGTTTAGGTATTGATTATGTTTATCTTTGTTTAAATAAGTATTGTGATGTGTTTAGGTATCAAATATTTTTATCTTTTTTAAATAATTATTTTTGTTTAATCTTCACCATTCTTTTTTAAATGTATATAATGTGTTTTTTAACTTTTTTTTAGGTATTATGATGTGTTTTATTTATTAAATATTTTTATCTTTGTTTAAAAAATCATTTTTCTTTAATCTTCACCATCACTCTTTAAATGACTATTTCTCTATTAAGTTGAGAAAAACATGAAAAATGTGCATTGTTTTTATATATGCACTTGTGTTGTGTTTGTTTTAAGGTTTGGAGTCTATTTTACGTCATTAATATGTTTGTTAATTTTTATTCAGGTATTAAAATTTTATTCAGATATTGTGATATGTTTAAGAATGGAATATTTTTATCTTTGTTTTAATAAGTATTGTGATGTGTTTAGGTATTGAATATTTTTATCTTTTTTAAATAATCATTTTGCTTTAATCTTCACCATCTCCTCTATATGAAACCAACTCCTTATTAGGTATTAATCTTATGTTGTGTTTTTTTAAATGCCTGGAATCTATTTTCTACACATAATGTGTTTATTAACATTGCTTCAAGTATTGTGATGTGGTTTAGATATTAAATATTTTTATCTTCATTTAAATAATCAGTTTTCTTTAATCTTCACCTTCACTTTATGAATAGTTATTTCTCTCTTACGTTTAGAAAAACATGAAAAATGTGCATTATTTGATAGATGCACTTATGTTGTCTATTTTAAGGTTGTGTTGTGTCTATTTTAAGGTTTGGAGTCTCTTTTACATGCCTAATATGTTTGTTAATTTTTATTTACTTATTGTGATGTGTTTAGGCATTGAATATTTTTATGTTGTTTAATAACTATAGTGATGTATTTAGGTATTGAATATTTTTATCTTTTTTAAATAATCTTCTTGGTTTAATCTTCACCATCTCTTTTATAAGAAACCAACTAGGTATAGATATTAATTTTATGTTTTGTTCTTTTAAATGTCTTAAATCTATTTTACACATGTAATATGTTTATTAATTTTACTTGAAATATTATGATGTGTTTTAGATATTAATTTTTTTTATCTATTTAAATAATCATTTTGGTTTAATATTCACAATCTCTTATATTCTCAATAATCATTCTCAATCATCTCAATAAGAGACCATGGGATATTAGGTATTAATTCTATACTATGATTTTATTTAAACATTTCTTTGCTTAAAACTAGTTTGTCACTTCATGGAAAGCAGTTTAACTTACTTTTTTATATATTTAGTTATTGATTTTATTTTCTCCTATATATACTAAAGACATAAAAATTGAGAAATATTTTAGGTTGGGGTATTATCCTATCATTGTTCTTATAAATTTCTTTACCTTAAGTGACTTTTTCTTTTTATTTTAACATTAATTTAATCTCAATATTTTTTTTTTTATATATACTGATACTATTTAAATGCGTGTTAATACATTTTTCTTTAATTATTCATCTCATCTCTTAATAGATATATAACATCTTTTATTATTTATACTAACACTGAAAATTTTATTTTATTATTTATACTAACACTGAAAATTTTATGTATATATAAAACATTTTTATTATTTATAATAGCAATGACACTTTTTTATGGTATAAATTTGGCCCCTCCTCTAAATAAAGAGGGACGACGAGGAGGAGTGTATCATAACCTTTTACTGATATATCGCAGGATTTGTAAACTATAGTTACATCCCACTTCGGCATATATTTATGTAATTAATTATCTCCTTTTACTTTTATTTTTGTTGGGAGTGGAGTAACTTCATATTTATCTAATTTATTGATGAAGTAGTGACGTGCAATTATTTAATATAAGTGTTTTTGGTGGCGAAAAGTGGCCCACTCAATGACATTGGCCACTCACGGATTAAGTTTAAATATTTACCGGCATGAAAAAGTTTTGATGATCAGTCAGTATTAGTTTTAGTGATTTTAATTTTTGGGTTGAAGTTTTGTTTTACGTAAAAGCATATTGATGCCGACAACACTTTGGTGGCAAACCCTAATATATAACAGCAATGAAAAAAATATAATGGATTGGGTGAATAAAGTTTTTTTATTATTATTGTAGGATATGATTAAGTTTTTAATCTATTGGGTTGAGTGAATCAAAGTTTTATTATTGTTGGATATGATTAAGTTTTTATGGTGTATATAGTTTTTATAGGAAAAAGCCATATAACATAATATTGTTGAAATGACCGTGCTTTGAAAAGCTAACTAGTTCTCAAACTTATCATGCATTTGTTATACGTGAATAATTATTTTCTGAAAATTTTCAACCATGTGTAACACCCCTCCTAGCTAAGGACATCTACTCAGTCAACCGGTGCATTTTTTTTTTATTTTTTTAGTGTGTGCGCGTGTGCAGAAGGGACAACCCCCTCGACTCTATGTCGACCTCGAACCAACAAGACGCAAATAAGGCGAACACAATCAAGATGGCCCGACATGTCCTAGCAACGACAAGAAGCAACACCCTCGAACAGGAGGCGGGCAACTAAAGGCTAGGCAGAGACAGACACCAGGGGTTAGGCACAGTACGGTCACCGAATAAAGGAATCCGACAGTTGACGGAGCCACAGGGGGTTGCGACCACAGTCGCGATGCGAGATAAAGGGAATCCGGCCAGGTGAAATTCGCGTGGTGGAGGCGTGTGCCTTTAAGCGACCCAGAGACCTCGTCTGACTCCTGATAATGTCGCCAAGAGTGGAGCGTACCTTTAAACAACCCGAGAGGAGACTACTGATACGGCTCGCAATGTGTCGCAAGAGTGGAACTGTGCCTTTAAACAGCCCGAGACTCTTGATACGGCACTGGATTCCTTCCACCGGATTACACCCAGACACAAATGCTAAGCTACAAGAGGAGTCTACATCCCGCCCGACATGGACAACCTACGCAATACAAAACACCAAGTACTACGAGACCAGGGACAACAAAAAGCACGACGCATTGCATTTACTAATAAAATCCATAATGCACAATGATATCATACCCTAAGGGTAACCCTTGAGCATGTACATCTTCCATAAAAACTTGCCCTTCCTGCCGATTACTACCATAATTGCAATAACCTTACTAAATAAGAGCAGCGCTATTGAACATTGTCATTAGTGCCTTCATTTAAACAATAATGTCGTCGCAGTTCGACATCATTATAAACAATTAAACAAAAATTCCAATTGCAATTAAACAATGACGTACCAATACAATTCTTCTCGCATAACAATTATTTAAATAATATAGACATTTCAACTAATATTAGTGATGTGGCAACTGAATCACCTACTTAACGTTGAAATTCCTCCAGCGCTAGTATTCCAATTAAATCACATAATCATTTCAATTTAACCAATTCAACTATGGTAGGGCCATACATTACCACTGCAATAACAAATGCCCAAACCCTAATTATCCCCAGGCCTAACTGTGGTAGGGTCAATATTGAATATTTAAACCATTAAAGCAGCATTCGAATAAACTTTTAAACATTGAATAAACATTAAAATCAAAGAACCCTTAAGACTCTTACACCAACATTCTAAATCAACTTCTGCAATAAACAATTAATCATTTAACATTGTAAATTATTGAAGTTACCATTCGAAACAAACCTTTAACCATTGAGATAAACATTTAAATTTACCGAATATTAAATCATTTAAAGTGACATTCGAACTAACATTTAAACAATGAATAAACATTAATGAACTATTAACATTCGATTATAAACCTTTAACAATTGAGATTTCAATTAAAATTAAATATATTGAATAACTAAATCATTTAAAGTGACATTCGAACTAACATTTAAACATTGAATAAACATTAATGAACTGTTAACATTCGATTTTGAACCTTTAACAATTGAGAATTCAATTAAATGTATTGAATAACTAAATCATTTAAAGTGACATTCGAACTAACATTTAAATATTAAAAAAAACATTAATGAACTATTAACATTGGATTATAAACCTTTAACAATTGAGATTTCAATTAAATATATTGAATAACTAAATCATTTAAAGTAGCCTTGGAATAAACATATAAACGTTGAAATAAACTTTTAAATAGATGAAATTTAACATTCGAATATCAACATTTTAATAATTAAAAAAAAAACATTAGAATTATTGATCATCTAAATCGTTAAGGTAGCATTCCAATAACCGTTAAACATTAAAATAAACATTGAAATTCGAATAATTGATAATCCCTTTAATAGCTCTCGACCAAATACCAGCCAGTGGGGGGCGCTTTAACTTTCCTCCCGCGGTGATTATTCAAGGTGGTTTATCTCAGGAATCTAGAGGTCGGTGGCGTGCTCTCGCAGGTAGCTGGAACCGCAGTAACATCCAATCACTATTCAACTGGTGGACGACCTCAGCACGTAAGGGATAAATACGCAGCCTCGGTGTCGGTGAATGTTGAGCAAACGGGTGCGAGATGGCAGAGGTTAGGTTACAGCATCTCGATGGCATCGTTAAAACAATTAAATATATGCCAGGTTGCGAGTCATACCCAGCCGAAATCTGAATACGCAGGTCAAGCCACGGGTTAAGCCGCGGGTTGTCTTGGAATTTGAAAATTAGGGTTAAAATTTAAACTACGAGCGTGTTTGGATAGGAGAAATCATAACTATTGATCAAGTCCATTCTAGGTTATCATCCTCACTCTGGTCTCAATGCATAGGATGTTTACGGTAATGCGGAAATTAAAAATAAAAACTTACCAAGGAATAAACGAAATTTCCCACGCGCAGATCTGGAATCCCAGTCCGTTTTCCCCCTTTTCACACGCCCGCAACAAGGAGGGGGCAAAAATTGTTCTGAGTTTTATTGATGGAACGTAAAGGCAAGGCCAACCGTTGTTTTTAGTTGTGGGCAGGATATTTGAAGGTTCGGCTTAAGTTTATTCGCCCAGTAGGGGTTGGAATGAAGGGGTGGGAGTGAAGGCCCAGACTGAGGGAGGACCCAAGGTGAAGGACGCAGCCATTTGAAAACAGATTCATCAACGCCAAAAATGGAAGCGAAAGTCTTTTGGTACATCACACTCAGACCAACGCACACGTATGACTGCTACTGCAAACATTTAAACGCGGAGTAAATCTCCGACGCTCCCAACCCGTGGCTAAAATGCCCAGAAGTCGAACGCTACCCTGCCTAGATTGGTGAATAACATGACACAGTCCCGGAGGTGATCAGTAATGATTATTACTCGTCTAAAATTCGCTCATAATTTAATTACACAGTAGCATTTTACATTTACGCCCTCCAGACCAATATGACCGTCTAACCCAGTCCGGAAACAAATAAAACATTCACCCACGCCATCCTTACTCAAAATGTAAATTTCAAGCAGACTAGAACAAGGGTATAACCCTAAACGTTAATACCGTCAGGAGGGTAAACGATTATTATTTTACCGAGTCAGAGAATGAAATTTTTGTTTTCACGCCTTTCATAGTGATAATACAAATGTTACGCAGAATAGAACAAGGAATATAGAACCAACTTTACACCATCCGGAATGTAAACCAGAACCAGTTACACTGTACTTCATTCTATCTAATCCTTACCAACTGAAAGCATTCATCAATGTAACCACAGAGAATTTCCATGGAAGAAAACGTAGGTTTGAAACCACCAGATCACAGGTAAATTTGACCCTCCATGCTGAGATAACCCTAAGCATATTCTCACATATTTTCTTATTTCTTTTCAAGCAATCACACCAAGATATACCAGGCAACTACAATTACATCATAACCATAGATCTACAGATTAGAACCCGATTCACAACCTAATCGCGGGAACTACAAATTTGCCCATTAGCCAGTAAAACTACAGATCATAAACAAGCATAGCCAGACAGAATGCCAGAGATTTACATACCTTGGCCTGATTTGTTGCAGCAATGGTTCCGACGCTCCAGCCGCTCCCGCTCCAAGCTG
>SNQJ01S0036385.1:41861-83843 GCA_010110895.2 Picea sitchensis
AATCTAATATGCCCCAATTAAGGGGTAATGAGCCAATATTAGGGCTTAACAAATGCCCACTAGAAAAATACATGAAAATTGTTTGTAGAAAGCACTCAATCAACATAATAACATATGTAATGAAAAACATTTGACAAAGGCATACAACCAAAACAATAAAATTGACATCAAACACAATATCCAATGTCCTTCTTCTCAAACTCTGATGCAAGGCCCTGCTTGAAATCAACTATGAGATGCTCCGCTCCCGTGATGAACAAATCATCCACATACAGTATGAGAATGAGTGTATCCTCACGTTGTATAATATAGTAGAGGTTAGGATTTGCCTCACTCTTCTCAAACCCCATCTGAAGCAATTAAGAATCTATCCTCAAATACCAAGCTCTTGGAGCTTGCTTCATACCATAAAGTGACTTTCTCAAAACACACACATGGGACTCTCTCCCCAACACCTCAAACCCTTGTGGTTGTTCTATGTACACCTCCTCCTCTATAAATCCATTCAAAAAAGCAGTCTTTACATCCATTTGATGTATCCTCCAACCCATCTCTGCTGCAATGTCAATAATTCTCTGGATATAAGTGTATCGCGCAACTGGAGCGAGCGTCTCATCATAGTCAGCTCCCTCTATTTGAGAGAATCCTATCGCCACAGATCGGTCCTTGTGTTTATCTATGTTGCCATCTGCAGCATACTTGGTCTTATACAACCACCTAGAAGTCACAACTGACTTCCCCTTAGGCCTCGACACCACCTCTCACACATCATTTCACATGATGGAGTCCTACTCCTCCTACATGGCCTCTCGCCAAACATGCTAGTCAAATGCCTGCGCAAATGTTGTGGGATTTTCATATGCGATGTTTGTCACCATAGCCAAGTAAAATCCAAGTCTCGCTGGTGCTCTACTCTCTCTCATCAACCGCTTGGGATCTCCTACATACTTATTGGCTTCCTTTAGGGTCTCCTAAAACCATCTCATTTTCTTCTTCCCTAGAGTAATCAATGGAGAAGTAATCACAAAGTTTAAACAACAAGATGAAGAGCACCTGCAAATTGAATATGCAACTCTATTGGGTTGTCAAAGGAAGGCAACATTTTCATTGGGGCAAGTGGTTCACTAGGGACCAAAACCAACAAAAGGTTCCCCATCTAATACAATAATTTGACGCAATGGGGACTATTTCTTCCCAAGAGAGGACAACTAATCTAGGTGGTTGTTTGAAAGTTGGCTCAACAAATATCCCAAATCTGACGCCATATTAGAAACAATATTGAATATTGCTAGTTTGCAAGTCCGGAACTTGTAGAATATTTTTCATGCCCTCCCCATTCGTTTTTGGTATTTCAATGGCCAATACTTCTTCAATGGGCCCAACCTCCTAAACTTGTGGAGCTTGGAAAAATCTTTCCAATAGTCCAAAGAGCACCAAAAACAAAGTTTGTATGTGAAAGTTATGGCCTCATGAAGTTGACCTTCCAACTAGGCTCCACGGGAACCACCTTTCTTTCACTACCTCAAGTCTAGGGTTAGGGTTTTTGGATCTTAGCGGTTTTGGAATTATGATAAGATGTAGTTTCAGCCTCTTGTTATGGGCTTTTTGTCAATGAGCATTGTACAATGTAGACACATCTCTTCTCAGAAATAGCTACCATCATTCTAGCCATTGTATCTGTACAATGTTTATCACTATTGTGAGGGATAGAATTTGGTTTTCACTATATCTCTGTCTTTTTTGTATTTTTGTTGTCTTTCATTTCATTCACACTGATATTTTCAAAGATGGATCGATTGGGCATAAATCTTGGTTCTTTGAAGATAATTTTTACAATTATAGATTTGATTCTATTAGCAATGACTTTTGGGAATATCTTGTAGGAAACATTGCATATAGAAATGGGCCTGAACCTTGAATATTTTTGAGGATTTGACTCTTTTGGTATAATGATTGTGAAAGTAGAATTGGTTCCTTGTCGATTTTCGACAAAATTCCTACTTCCTCTATATATTCAAGCAATCAGATTTAATGATATGCCAAACCTTCTTATAGAAATTTGTTGTGAACCCATTTGGGCCTGGAGCCTTATCAGGGCTTAGAGAAAATATCACAACTATGATCTTTCTGGGAGTTCTATCCACTATGTCATTCACAAAAAACAAGTAACCAAGAACCACGTTATCTCAATAGACCATTCAAGCTTGCTATTCCTTATCATAGCTGAGACTCAGTATCTGTAAGGTGTTGGGGCTCTTGTAAAAATTGCCCCACACATTCTTCACAACAACCTCTAATGAAATTTCAGTTAACTCTCCCTACAGAAGAAAATGTTCTATCCCTAAGTAGAAGAAAGATCCTTACTAATATCACCTTCAACAAAATCTTATCCTTCTTCCAACCTGCCCCTCCCCCCCTGCAATATTGCAAATTGGTTGCTGTAAACATGAATGTTTGGTGAAACCAACTTAAATTTTCCTCTTCCACCTACGAACCATCTCCCATCACTTCATCCTCTTTCTTCTTGGGCATTCTTTAAAGAGTTGTATGTATTCAAAACATGAACACTTTAATAATGAAAAGGCTAAGTCAAGAAAATAGAAACATGTTCAAGTTTTACCACTTTGGGTTAACACTCCTCAAGTTCAATATTCAAACAGA
This sequence comes from Picea sitchensis, assembly GCA_010110895.2. Taxonomy (NCBI): domain Eukaryota; kingdom Viridiplantae; phylum Streptophyta; class Pinopsida; order Pinales; family Pinaceae; genus Picea; species Picea sitchensis. Next base: position 44,523 of record SNQJ01S0036385.1, read on the forward strand.
CACATGGAGATGTAGCTAGCCTCTTATTTCATCTTTGATATCTTTACAAATTTTCATACAGTAATTCCCATCACTCTGAATGATCCCCCACCAAAATTTTAATGGAAGATTTCAGCAAAGATTTGTCCAAAGAGTGGTTAAACTTTAGTGAAAAATATCTCATTTACAATCCAAAACTATCCAGGAACCAAGGTACGTCAATAGACCTTTCAGGATTGCAGTTCCATATCTATAAGGTGATGGGGCTCTCCTAGCAATTTCCCTACTCATTCTTTCTGAGACCCTTAAATGAGTTCTTAGTTAAAACTCCCTTCAGATGAAAGTATGTAGGAAAAAGCTCCTTATCAATATCACCTTCAACAAAATCTTATTCTTCTTCTAACCCCACCTTGCATTATCACAAATTGGTTGCAGTCATCGTGAATGTTGTTTCACATATTAGCACTCTCTTTTTGTTTTCTTCATTTTAACTATGTGAAACTGTCCCTAATGTTCCTCCTCCAACTAAACACATCTAACTTCATCTTCTTCTTCTTGGCCACCTTCTAAAGAGTCGTACAAATTCAAAGCACCACCACTTTTGTAATGGAAAGGGAAAGTCAAGAAAATACCAACATACTCTAGTTTCACTACTTTAGGATAACACTCCTCAGTTTCAATCTTCAAACATATACACATAGCAATAGATAGTCAGTTGATTTGAGATGCAACTTGTACAAATTCAGAATTAGATTCGGTATAATATGAAAAGAAATGGATGTGAAAAATGATCACATTGTCCAATCATCAATATCCACTGTTGAAATTCAAGATACATGCCTGGAGTATCCCTGAAATTTGTGCCAAAAGTCCCACTAATAAAGTCTTCTTAATAAAGTCTCACTAATAAAGTGATGTAATGATGAGGCATTTAATAAAGTGAGTCTTCTTAATAATCTCCAATTCAGCTTGCAGATCTGATAACTCTTGAACAACCTCATGTCTATGACTAAAAGGAGTGTTCATGGGCTTTTTAACCCAGGCTTTGAGTACATGTTTTGCTGGTTTTAATTTCTTCTCCCATACAAATCTTGGAGACCTGGCAATAGAAGTGGACTATGCTGAGTGTACAGTTTCAAGAAATCACTTCTTTTCGATCCAAAGAGGGTCGAAATGGAAAGGGATTGGACTCATATTTTCTTCTTCTTCCAGGATCAAGAGGATGTGTTTATGATCAGAAGTCAGTTTTGCAAGGATCTTCGAAGAGATTATCCTCCTTTCGTGTAGAAGCATGCTCTAGTTTAATAATTTGTCCAAGCAAGCTGAGATGTGATCTATCCCAATTCTATTGTTTGTCCAGGTATAGAGTCCTTTCAATGGCTTGAAGTCAAGGAGGTCCCACTGATGAACTAGCTCCTCTACGAAGGGGATCATTTGGTCCATGTTGTTGTTGCCTCCTCTCTTTTCTTTTGGTTCGAATACAAGATTCAGATCTCTAACTAGAATGATTTTCGAAGGAGAGAAAATATCTAAAAGGTCTGCTAGCGATTGCCAACAATCTTTCTTCTTAGAGTACTTAAAAGGAACATAAATATTGAAGAGTGAGAGGGAAATCTTAATTGGGAGATGTCGGAGTTCAGTGAAAATCTAGTGTTGAGTCTCGAAGGAGATTTCTAAATGGAATTTGTCTTTCGCCCATAAGGTTTCAAGGCGACCTGAAGAGCCCCTTGCGATGATGGCTTTCCTTGCATTTTTCTTCCATTTATGATTGTTGATTTCTAGAAGGGTATCCCCTTCAATTTTTGTCTCTTGGAGTAAGAGCATATCGGGAGGGTCAATGTTTAGAAGGTCTTTAACTGCTTCAGCCTTAGAGGGATTCCCCAAGCCTCTGCAATTCCAAGAGACTATACACATTATTTACTAGAGTGGGGAGGACCTCCCTTGGGGGACCTTGTTCTGGTATTCCTTTTGATGGACAATTCAATGGTGGGTTGGATTCCTTGCATTTTTTTCCTCTCAACTTCTTCTTCTCTTGCTTCTTTATAGGATTTTTTCCCTGCTCTTTTTTAGGGTCTCTCCAAAGACTTGTCCTCCGAGGATATGGAGATTTCCAGTGGTTTATTTTTTATTATATCTGCATAGGAAGGGGAGGAGGAGGTTCCAGTTGGGAGGCCAGAAATGATCTCAACATTATTGATTCCTATTGTGGGAGAGAGGATCTATTGTTCAAGTTCCTCGATCATTGGGTTCGAGATTTCTGGGGAGCTTCTGAGGATTTCGAAGGGATTTTTGGAAGCCTCTGGGATTGGGGGGATGAGATCCCTTCCCCTAGGGATTTCCCTGCCGAGGGGGTGCCAGATCCCTTTGACGTACCTTTCCCTTTGGATCTATTGTTGTGTTTTGACGGGGCTGCTTTCTGGACCTGTCTCCATTGGTCTCATTTTAATATTTCCACCTCCTCCTCGACTTTCTTTTTGCAATGTCAGGCGAAGTGACCATAGTCGTGGAAATACCTTTATTTAAATGGAAGTTGTTCATAGTCCAATTCTTGAATGTAAGACTAGTCTGCCACCTTTAGTTGAATGGATTCCGGGAGCCCCACCTCAAGATCGACTTCCATGCATATTCTTTTACAGGAGCATTGTTCCTTTCTGTCTGCTTTGTCTATGTATTTTCCGAGGGTGTTTCCAATGGATTCTAGAGACTTCAGATTCCAGCAATGTAGTGGTAAATGAGGAAGACACAACTAGATCAAAACAGTCGATGGCACATCTTTCTTTGGATCAAAATATGGGGACCATTTTTTCAGATACAGACCTTGAGGGACCATAAAATATGGTCTGTTCCTGAAGATGAGATTTCTATTTTTTGGATTGTCAAAAACAAAGATGTAGGATCCCCTTCCAACCAGATGGATTTTGATGCCTTCTTTTACTAGGGTGCTCCAGTTCCTCTCCACCCATGTGTATACTAATTTGGGGGAAGGCCATAAGCTCATGAACTACCCAATGATCCCCCTCTCAGCCAAGGTCAGAGAATATCTACAGGTTTCTTCGGCTGGTAGGTCGATTGAAGAGATGTTGTCCAATTTTTTAACAAATTTCTATTGTGAATCTGAGGTAGGTCATTTGTTGCAAGCAGTGACCATCTTCCTGAAAGATTCTATATCGGGAGGGAGAGGGGGTGAGGGAGCCTCAGGATCCCCTCTTGGAGCCATGGAGAGAGGACAAGAGAAAGGGAGGCGCACCAGTGGGTGCGTGCGCGGCCTGGGGAGAGCAGTGATCCAACCAAAATTATAATTCTCCAGAACACAATTTAAACCAATAAAGAAAACTCTTGAAACCCTATCTATCAAAAATCTATCAAAACACTTCAACAATGTTAAGATACCTTATTGTTTCCTTGTCATTTTTCTCTTCACCCTCACTTTGTTCTTCACCCTCATTGTCATTTCCAGATTGGATTCCATTAGAAACCTTGTTTTTATTTTTCTTCTTTTGTCTTCTTAGGCTGCTTTCTTTCTCTTTGGCCTTCCTCCTACTCACGGATCCATTTGGCATACATCGCTAAAAAAAAATGTACTCGATCTTGGGATGGGATTTGTTTGCTAAAAAAATACCAATAAACTAAATTTATGTGGGAGGTCTCCCTATTGAATAGCGTAGGTTCTGAATATTCCCTTGCATTTTCATGCAATTTCGTGGACAACAGACCTCAACATCACCTAGGCTCAGAAACATCGGTCTCTGGTTCGAAACCTAGCAAATATGTGGTCCCTACACCTTGGGAAAAAGTTTCAAAATGGTCATTGAGGGGGGTTGCTAAAGATCTAATGCCCACTTTTGGTTTGGACAGCCTACTTTGCTAAAAATCTAAGAAGGGATAAATTTAGAACTGAGTGACAGTTTTAGAGGGGTGAAACCAATTTCAAGTTAGCCTATTTTTAACATGAGGATAATCCCTATACTCAGTAGTCCAAATTTGGGATAAAATTTGTATTGTAAATATATTTCTATGATGAAATGAATAGAGTTTATAGTGCAAATTATCTCTTCTTATCTCTTCTGAGTCCATAAACTTTAAAACCCCTTTTGGAGTTGCTCCTATATGCAAGCGACAGTGCAGAAAGAATACATATTTTGGATTAGAATTCATAATCAAGGATCCATGATTTAAAACTTTATCCTTTTGTAGGTCCTGAATTACTCAATCTCTGCACCACCAAGCTCAGTAACATATTCCACAAAACATTTCAATTGTGTCTTATTGGATGTTATAGTACCAGATGTTGCGGGGGAAACAATCTATTTTCACAGATGTGGTTGTAGTTTTGTCTGGTTTGATCCCACATCTGTAGTTGAAACTATTGGTGTCTAACAGATTGTCTGTACAAATTCAAAAGAGAAAGAACCATTGAAAATTGAATTCAGTCTCATAAGTCCCCAAAATTAGTAAAACCAATGATAACATCAACTAGATAAAACTAGCATAATGGAATATGGGAAGGTAGCTTTAGCATTAGAATTAGGGTAGACATTAAGTTACCGTTTTCAGAGAGAATCATAGTTGGATTTCTGTAGTGTTCTTTTATGTATGTGACGGCCTTGCATAAACCCCAAGGCACAATGTAAATCCAAGAGGAGTTTACCTAGAACTTCATAAAAAAAAATCATGTTTAGAACAACCTACTCTGTAGGATATACCGACCACAGAGAAATCACATTAAATACAATAACCGATGGCCTAAAAACAGTCTGAAATATGAAAAGTTCCAACAAAGTCTGGCCAACTTCCATGGTCGTCAAAAATACAAGTGTCTGTGTAACGGACTCATTTTAAAAATGTCATATTCTTAAGAAACAACATAAAGAACATTCTATAAATGGTGTCCTTGTAAATGCAATTTGAGAGCGTACTATAAAATCCCATGTTAGAATAAGCAACATTCAACAACATTTAGGATGCACTGTGAGTACAAGAATAGAATGCAAATGCCTTGATTTTGCCTATTGTGAGTACAAGAATAGAATGCAAATGCCTTGAACTGTGAGTACAAGAATAGAATGCAAATGCCTTGATTTTTCATAGAACATAGAGTTTGGGTAAGGGATTCATTATTTTGTATCGGGATCATAAGTAGAAAGTTTGATCAAGTAATGACTGATTGAGCAGAAGACAGATTCTATCTCAAGCAACCCAGCTAAAACCTGACAACTGCTAGCATCTTAAAATCAGTGAAAGAATTTGCTGCAACTTGAGATTGGATAAGGATGTTCATAGTGAATGAGAAGGGAAGAGATCTTACCTTTGGTCCAATCGGAACTCAATTGCGAGCATCTTCCATGTTTTTCAATCAAGGAGTAAGTACAAGAAGAATTCAAACAAAAATTGGTTGTTTATGGCAGTGTGTATATCACAACATGTTAGGGTAATTCGACTACAGAATAAGAAAGATAGAAAAAGAGATGGCTCTGTAATCGTAAGGCATAAAGAAGCTTACATGCAAATCCTACATTCCAGTCCATCTGGTATCCAATTACATTGTGTTTAGGTTGTTTGGGATCATACATGTAATAAGCAGTGTATTGGTTAACGCCTAGATAGTCGATTGACCCTTTAATCATTTGGTATTGTTCCTTTGAAAACTTGGGCAGCCTTTTCCCAACAATTTCCACCATAGAATCAGGATATTTCCAATAGAAAATAGGATGAAGAAACATGACAAATATGAAAGAGAATAACATATTTTTAATACAAGAAAAACATGACTGGAGACAAATTTCTCAATCAGAAACAAAAAAACAGAACAACCATGGCCGTAAAATATGAAACCATGGGAAGCCCACCGTTATTTTGTTGCCTGTAATGTGTGTGGAATTTGGATAAGAAATCCCAAATACAATTAGAAGAAAACCACTTCTTATTCAACATAAGTAGAGGAAAGAAATAAATTCACACTTACCACCCAATATGGAAATCCCTTGATCTTTGAGTTGTTTCCTGGTCCTAACTGGAATTTGTAAGAGGCTCATACCATACAAAATCCAAAAGAATCCCAATTTTTCCCTTTTTCATGGGATGCAGTTGGAGAAAGGCTTCAACATCAGTGGCCAGTTCATGTTGTTAACATTAAAATGCAATTTTTTTCTACCTTCCACGAGAAAAAATTCCATTTTCATAACCAAGAGCAGCAACAACCCGTGGCTCATTGAATGTCATCCAATATCTCACCCTGTCACCAAATTTTTTGAAGCAGAAGTCTGAAAATTGTGCATATTCATCCCTATGCAACAGAAAAAGATATGTATGTCATTACTACTACCATGAAAAGTATCAGAGGTTGGAAATTATGAGATGGGTTTTGAATTACATGCTCTGTATAAAAGAAGATGAAATCTAGGTAAGTGGTAACTTACACAACTTGGGAATTTAGCAACCCTCCATAGGTTGTTTCAAGTCCTTGTGGTAAATCATAATGATAAATATTTTCATAGGGCGTGACACCTAAAAATGAAATGAAATTTTGGCAACAACGGCTAAAAAAGGCCATAGGGTAACAAGGAGAGAACTTTTATATAAAAGTCATAAGAACAATAAGGCCATAATCACAAAAAAACACTTTGAATTGGAAGAATTAGAACAATAAGAAACATATGCAACGTTTTGTATTATAGGACTTAAATGAATATAAACCATATTAACCACACAGTAATGCACCACTCTACACCACATAATCCATGGTTTTAGTAATGAATGTGAGCAGGCCATACCGATCAATAGTCATCTAACAGGCCATACCCATAAGTATTGTAAATCATAGTTATAAAGAATTGTGTAGGGTGTGATATCTAAAAACAAAGTGAAATTTTAGTAATACAAGCTAGTGAAGACCAAAGGGTAACAATGTAAAATTTATAAGAACAAGAAGATTTTAGTCACAGATAACATTTTGAATTTGCGGAAATTGCAACACTGAGAAACACATGCAATGTTTTATATTATACACAACTTAAATGGAAATAGGCCATAACCACATGAATGCACCACTCTAGACCATAGAGTGCATGGTTTTAGCCATGAATGGGGATAGTAAAGGAGTTGTTGCTGACATTAAACGATGTGAGGTTTACAGCAGAGCCAAGTTGGGTGACATTTCCTCGAAAGTTATTGCTTGAAACATTGAAAGAACGAATTGAATTAAGCCCTTATGCAACTGGATCAATGACCGAAAGATTATTGAAACTTAAATCCAACACTTCAAGATGTTGTAAAAGAAATAGCCTACCTATAACTTAACCAGTAAGAAAATTGAATGAAAGATTGATCTCTCTGAGGTTATCCAATAGACCTAATGAGTCGTAAAGAGTTCCCCTGAGCCTTTTTCCTGGGAACCAGAGCTTTGTGATGTGAAGCTGCGACAGAGATAATGATTCACACGTCACTCCCTCCCAAGTGCATCAACTCATGTTGGCCTCCCAATTTAGAGGACTCAAACTGCTAACAACTTACTTGAAGTTGATCAGTTCCTGCACATCACTCTGGTTGCATTTCTGAATATCGCTTATCCCCTCAATGCCCATGGGGGAGGGACTAGGGGAAATGGATTAGCAACAACAAATGCAAAGGCAACACAATGATGCTACCAACCACCAAAACAACATAGAGACCATCCTATGAGTGTTGTTCTTCGCAACAAGAGGAGGACTAATTGCATAAAAATATTCACACCCAATTGAAGTACTTGTAACAAAACTTATTGTAAACCATAATAGAGAGTTCTCATCCCACCATGAAGAAATTAAGATGGGGGAATGAAATCAGATTCACCACAAGCTTCCTTAGGTTTGAGTTCAACTGACCAAGAAATCTCAGGCACCATGTTTGAACCTGAAGACATCCCCTCTTTAACCACCCAAGCTAAACCCAATTGACACCTGGCTACAACCACTTATTTATGCTTCTAAGAAAATTGAACCTTGGTAGAAGGAATCACATGCCACCTTCTTCACTGTTGTCCCATAGCTCCATTGGCAATGTAGTCATTTTGCACCATATAATTCTTTATCATCTGAAAACAAGGGGCACCAATATATAATCTTATTCTCTCTCACATGTGTGTATCTTTTATTAGTCTCAAAGGTATTTTGAAGGGAATCATGGTTTCGAACATTGCGAGAAGTTGTCCTTCAACGAGCACCTTGAACTTAAGCAATACCCTTCTGTCAAATTTCAATCCACAGGTTTGGCTTTCTTGGAGAAAGGATTCATTCAGTGATTTCCCCATGTACCACCTTTTATATAGATCTTATGTAATATTTCCTTGAATTTGGATGTTATTGGAAAATCTTGGACATATTCATTTATGTTTGTTTCTTGTTCCTGAGTTTCTGATATGATTTTACAGATTGTCAAATGAATGGAATAGTATCCCAGTAAAAATGACACAAACAGATTCCAGATACTATAAGAAGAATTAGCGATGGCAATGTTGTTGCTTCTGTGGGTGACCCTAACTATTTTGTTGTTCAAGGTTTGCATATTATGTGTATTTAAAACAACATCTACTCTGGGATGCGAATAATTTTCTTATACTGGTCAATCAAAATCGATCATAGATTCACAACAATGATTTTTATTGTTTTTGTGATGATACTTGTCTGCAATTTCTGCAGCCTTGAGTAGGTTGATAAATAAGTGTTGTGGCATGCATCCTCTATGAAACCTCCAAAGGTATTCTACATCTAATCTAGGTGAAATTATTTTCCATTCTCCATTGCTACTGAGAATCTTAGACTTCATTCATGATCAGCACAAATAATACTCTTGTTGGGAACACATTTATTCTTTGCTCTGTGAATAACTACTTGGCATAGGTGGGTATTCTTTAATTTCTTATACAACTTGTTTTCTTTATATTGGTTTGATGTCATAATGGGGTCGGGAATTTCAATCTTTTGGTTGGGTATGTTTATTTACTATACCGATCTCTAGTTTTCATTTTTAAGTTCTTAAATTCCATATCATATAATGCTTGGACTTCTCATTACCCCCAACACTACTTATATCTTCTTGCAGTTTGATGCACAAAGGGTCTTTTGGCTAAGAGGAGAGGATGTAGAAGATGAAGTTGTTTATGTAGATTTCTGAATGGCCTGCATTGTAACCCTGCAATTGTCAAAAACAAAAATTGAGCAACCATTCGAAGTTGGTTTTCCTGTTTGGGTTTCTAGGCCAATAGACATGGGTCATCCATCCAATTATCCAAGTGAGATTGATGTCAGTAATTACATAGTTGTTGCAACTTTCCATCTAAGTTTCTATACTCAATTTTTTGCATGTAGCATATTACTCCTTCCGTAGGTTGTTGGACTTTCTGTTAGGGCCGTATGCACTCAACATTGGGTATCATGTTCTCTGACAATGAGTAGATCTCCTCCGGAATTCAAATTGACTCATTCAATAGTTTGTGGAAGGAAGGAATTACAATATAGAGTGGGGTTCTGTTAAAAATGGTGAAACCACATTGTAGCTAGTCCTTCCACAGTGTTCTGGGTTAAGTTACAACTTGTAGCCAACACTAATATGTTAAGTTAATTGGGAGATAGAAAAATTATTGTCCATTGATGTGTTGGATCCATTGCATGATACACCTGTTAATATTGGGCAATGAAACATGGAAATTGTTTCTTCTCTTCAATTATGAGCTGGATCAATATAATTCATTTGTTGTTGGGGTGTTTCTTGTCTTTATTTATGCTTGCGTGATTTAGTATTATGAGACTACTCCTATAATTGTTGGAATTGATTCTAGGAGAATACACATTGATCAATCTCCTTCTTGTTATCTTTGAGTGTTAGATTGACAACAAGTGACCATGGTATGTTCTCCCCTATGATGGTGTTGAAGAGACCCTCTCATTGTAGAATGATGTAGGAGCATCGCCAACACATCAAGTGAGACAGCGTGGAGAGGGAGATAGCTGGATAAGCCAACACAAATTTTGAGAACACTTTGGGATTGTTGCGCAAATCTTAAATGATCCATTTAAGAGGCAGCGTACTTGTATATTGTAAATGGAGATTGAGCGGATAGCTATCATCCTTAGGTAGATGAGCCATTTAAGATAGTTAATGCTGGTAGATAGGAATTTAATTGTAGATTTGATAGCTTTAAAGTCCAAGAGGGAAAACGAATATAGACACCCTCATTGTATCTTTGTAATATTATTCAGCATTCAGGAGTAATAAGAGAATAGCAAGAAGAGAGCTATGTAAAGAACATCCATGTACAGATATTGAATTAATAGAAGAAATCTTTGATTCAAATCCATGGTTATGTGTCTATTCTCTGTGTATTGATGTTATGCTCATGAATATTTGCTTCTTGTCATACATTTTATTTTATATGTTGTGTATGTGATTTCATGGTTGAATTGAAGTCCGAGAGGGTGAGTGAATGAGTTTCAATTGTTTCTCTAAGTGAGCCAGAGGATTCCTGCAAGGAGTGTAGTTGAATTGTCCGCAATGCATGGACAGAAGGGTTCACTTAGAGATAGATTTTGTTCTCATTTCCTTGAAGGTGAAGATAGGCACAGTGCCGTGGAAGGAGTGCGTAGGCCAAGATGAGTCTCAGAGTTATGATTCTGATCAAAGTATTGAAGGAATGCTGTTGCAGGAGGGCGCAGGGGTGAAAGACTTCAACACTTAGACAAGGTTGAAGATTTTCCGTAAGGAGTGCATGCGAAGTTGCTTCTAAGAATTTGAGAATCGCAAGGAAGCTCAGGAGGAGTAGGCCTTCGAATTCATCGAAGGGTAAGCATAGGAGAAACTATCATGGAAAGCTTGAGGGAAGCGTGGCAGGTTGGCGAGCAGACAACGAGTCTCGTGGAGAGACACTTCTCCCTTTTCGTGGGTTTCATAAGGAAGAATGGATGGACAAACTCATTTGAGGAGATTTTGTGAAGTTCAGTGGGCCGTTGGATCTTGCGGAAGTGCAAGGAGGTTATGGCAGAAGCGTCTAAAGATTCTAAGCTCAGGAGGGTAGAGCGTTGATACAAGTCGGCTAGGACCATTTTATTATTCGCGAGATCGCCTATCGGGATCTTGTGAGGAAGGTGTCCAAAACTTGGTGATAGGAGTCGCGATATTGTGACATGCGATATCTCAGGTGGTTACATAAATCGTGTGGACCATAGGAATTGGTGGAGTGGACAGGCAACACATCATATGTCGGAGGTTCGTGAGCAAAGGAATAAGAATTTGGCATTATAGGTCACGAGGCGTGAGGATACGAGAAGCGATGAAGCGGTGAGAGGTTAGGATCCATCCATATAGGGAGAATAGGTGGCCAAGATCGGGAGATCTTGCAAACTTGGGGTTCTCAAGGTGAGGACCCAAGCCTTGGGTACTCCAAGACATGAAGAAGCGAGGGCACAAAATAGCGAAAGCGCGATAAGGTCGTATCGGTGTTTCGGCACATCGGGTATTGGAAGTTGGAAATCCGAGGCCTTGGCATAGTGAGTAGCGAAGTCACGATTGAGAGAAGTCCCAGCAGACAAAGACAAAGTCAGCGTCAACTAAGGCATCAGGTCTCAGGTCTCGGGAATCCGAGGTGTAGCGCTCAACTGCTGAACTCATGAAGTCACGAGTGTCGATCCTCCGAAAGGAAGAAGAGAGGATCGCAGCTGAAGAAAACCTGTGGGGTGAAGATTTCCCGATAGGGAGATAGAGGAACCATTGAGTTCTTCAGGCCGTGAATGAAATAAGGTCCTGAGGAGAGTTGTCATACTCTGAGGAGTGCAGTTGCGTCAGAGTGGTATCAGAGCCAATTTCTTGTCTGTATATTTCAGGCAATAGGAGAGAAGAAGAGAAGGAGCACTCTAATACACACAGAGTGGTATCAGAGCGGGAATATTTATTTTCTTTCTGTAACAGAGAGGAGAATTCGCCATGCCGCCCAGAAGAGAGAGACAGTTGCCTAACCCAGAAGATAGGGAGGTGAGAAGAAGAAGCAGGCCGGTAGGAAATCCAGAAATGGAGAGGCAAATGTGAGATCTTCGAGCCAGATTAGAAGATATGGAAGCAGCACAGAGACACACAGCCATTGTTGGAGATTTAAGTGACTCTGAAGGTGAAGTTGAAGCTAAACAACACGAAGAAGTTGCAGCCTATGATGCAACAAATAACGACTGATTAAAGCTATCACCATGATGGGTGTGAAGGTGAAGATGGACATTCCAGTCTATGAGGGGAATCTAGATGCAGAGGAGCTATTGGATTGGATTAGATCTCTTGACACCTACTTCGATTATGAGGATATCGAAGAGGATAAGAAGGCCAGACATGCTGTCACACTCTTGAAAGGACATGCATCATTGTGGTGGGACGAGCTACAAGTTGACAGACGTTGCAAAGGCAAGAAAAAGATTAAGAGTTGGGATCAAATGATTGCAAAGATGAAGGGGAAGTTCATCCCAAGGGACTATCAAATTTCTCTGTTCAGGAGGATGTAGAACCTGAGATAGAAACTGATGACAGTGAAAGAATACACTAAGGAATTCTATTGACTGAACATCAGAGTAGGTCATCAGGAGAGAAATGATGAGAAGGTTTCCAGATATATGAATGGTCTGAGATATGACATTCAGGATGAATTGAGCATGGTTACCATTAGGACAGTGGAGGATGCTTATCAGATGGCTCTGAAAGCTGAAGAAAAGCTGAGCCGTAAGCAAAGTCAGAGAGGGCGAGGCAGAAGTCATCCCAGAGGCAAGGCAGTTTCCCAGGAGAAATACCAGAAGCCTAAGGAGGAATGGAAGAAACCTTAGGGTAATATTGAGAGAGGTGGAACCTCATAGTGAGGACAAGAATATGTTGAACAGAGAGGACAACATACAAAGAAAAAGGGAGATTATGTTGACGCAAAAACTTTTCCTCGTACCAGAGGTAGGGGAAGAGGCCGAGGTGGAGTAATCACATGCTTCACATGTGGAAAGAATGGGCAAAAGTCATTCGAGTGTCCAGAGAAAAAGAAGGATAGTGGAGAAGCTCACATCACTGAAGCATAGAGGCGTGATGTTGAGAATGAAGACACAGAAGGTGGAAGGTCATTGATGATGCGTAAAGCCCTTTTGACACCTAGGAAGGAGGTGGAGGACTCAGCTCAAAGGACCATACTTTTTAGGACAACTTGCAAAACCAAAGACTGGGTATGCAAGGTTATTGTTGATAGTGGTAGTACATATAATCTCATTTCAACTGAGATGGTGGAGAAACAGGAGTTAGAGACAACTGATCACCCGAGTCCATACAAAGTTTCATGGCTACAAAAGGGACATCAGGTGAGTGTCACTAAACAGTGTTTAGTTGAATTCAATATAGGTGGATATAATGATAAGGTATTATGTGATGTCATTCCCATGGATGTATGTCATTTATTGCTAGGTAGACCATGGAAATATGACCAAAATTTGGTTCATGATGGGAGGATGAACACATATACTTTAGAGAAGGATGGGAGGACACACAGGTTGCTTCCGATAAAGGATAAGGAGATGAATCCGGAAGTAAGCAACATGATACTTCTCATGAGTGGGAAGGAGCTTCTTACAGAGATGGAGAAGAAGGAAGATCCACAATTCTTTGTGGTCAGGAAGCCGAGGATTGTTTTGACTAGCACAAGAGTGGATGATTTACCAGATGAGATCCAGGAAATGTTGGGAGATTTTGCTGACATCATCGTGGACAAATTACCTCGTTCGTTGCCACCGATGAGAAGTGTGAGTCACCACATAGACCTCATACCAGGAGCTAGTTTGCTGAACAAAGTTGCATACAGATTGACGCCGCAAGAAAATGAGGAGGTCAAGAAGCAGGTCTAAGAGTTAATGGGCAAAGGATTGGTCAGAGAAAGCTTGAGTCTGTGCACTGTTCCGACAGTGCTTAGTCCAAAGAAGGATGGAGGTTGGAGAATGTGTATTGACTCAAGAGAAATTAACAAGATAACCATCAGGTATAGGTTTCCACTACCGAGAATGGATGATCTGATGGATTGCCTGAGTGGGGCAAGATTTTTTCAAAGACTAATTTGAAGAGCGGGTATCATCAGATTCGCATGAGGGAAGGTGATGAATGGAAAATAGCATTCAAGACAAATGAAGGTTTGTATGAATGGTTGGTCATTCCGTTTGGGTTGACAAATGCACCCATCACATTCATGAGACTGATGAATGAAGTAGTGAGGGAATTCATCGAAAAGTTCGTCATTGTGTATCTGGATGACATACTAATTTACAGTAAATCGAAGGTTGAACATTTGAAGCATTTGGCCATTGTGATGAGAAAACTACAGCAGGAGAAGTTGTTTATCAACATGAAGAAGTCCTCATTTATGAAGATAGAGATCATTTACTTGGGTTTTGTTATTTCAGTGAATGATTTGAAGATGGATCCATACAAGGTGGAAGTGATTAAGAATTGGCCATCACCGAGAAATATTTTCGAGGTGAGAAGTTTCCATGGTTTGGCTAGTTTCTACCGAAAGTTCATCAGGAATTTCAATGGAATTAGCGCAGCAATGATGGATACAGTAAAGAAGTGACATAAGTATTTTCATTAGATAGCGGAGGCTGAGAAGAGCTTCAATATGTTGAATCGAAAGATAACGGAACGACCAATGTTGGTGTTGTCGTATTTCAAGAAGACATTTCAGGTGAAATGTGATGCAAGTGGCTTTGCCAAAGGAGCGGTCTTGAGTCAGGAAGATAGACCAGTTGCATATTTCAGTGAGAAGCTGGATGAAGCCAAGCTAAAATACTCCATGTATGATAAAGAATTTTATGCTATCATACAGGCATTGAAGAAGTGGAGGCATTACTTGATCCCAAAAGAGTTTGTATTGTACAATGATAATCATGCTTTACAGTTTGTGAGTCAACATGAGAAGTTGAATCAGAAACATGCAAAATGGGTAGAGTATATGAAGAATTTCACATTTGTGATTAAGCATATTTCGGGTACTTCTAACAAAGTGGTTGATGCTTTGAGCAGGAAGTGTTTGTTGCTGCAGGAATTCCGAGTCAAAACATTGGGTTTTGAAAATCTCAAGGACATGTACGCAGGAGATGCATATTTCAGAGAGGCGTATGAAACAACTGAGAATCTAGTTCTCAGAGATCGGAGCCATTGGATAGATTATATGATCCAGGAGGGATTTTTGTTCAAAGGCAATCAACTGTGTATTCCAAATTGCTCCATGAGGGAGAATCTGTTGAAGGAGAAGCATAGTGGTGGATTAGCAGGACATTTTGTCCATGAAAAAACTTTCGCAAAGTTGAGAGAATCATATTTTTGGCCAGGGATGTGAGAAGAGGTCAAGCGATTTGTTGACAGATGCAGGATTTGCCAGCATTCAAAGGGGAGAAAGAAGAATGCAGGTTTTTATCATCCATTGCCCATACCAAAGAGACCATGGGAGACAATCCCCATGGATTTTGTATTGGGTTTGCCGAGGACGCAGAGAGGTGTTGATTCCATGTTTGTGGTGGTGGACAAGTTTTCAAATATGGCACATTTTATCCCATGCCAGAAGACCAGCGATGCGACTCACATCGCCATTTTTTTTTTCAAGGAGGTCATTTGACTTCATGGATTGCCGAAAAGCATAGTTTTGGATAGAGACACAAAATTCATAGGGCATTTCTGTAGGACCTTATGGAAGAATCTAGGAACTAACTTGGTGTTTAGTTCGGCTTACCATCCTCAGACGGATGGGCAGACAGAGGTGGTCAATAGAAGTCTGTGAGATTTACTGAGGAGCTTGGTGACAGAGCACCATAGTAGCTGGGATAACATATTTCCACAAGTAGAGTTTGCATACAATGACTCAGTGAATAGGAGCACAGGAAAGAGTCCATTCTAGGTTGTATATGGGATGCAGTCGAGAGGAGTTTCTAAATTGCGAGATTCATAACAGACTACGACTAGTAGTGCTAATACAGAGGAATTTGCTGAGGCGATGAAACAACTTCACAGTAAGGTGAAGGAGTGACTACTGAAATCAAATCAGGAGTACAAGCGCAGAGCTGATCAACAGAAGAGACAACTTCAATTTGAAGTTGGTGATCTGGTTCTGGCACACTTGAGGAAGGAAAGGTTCCCAAGGGGAACATACAATAAGCTGAAAATGAAGAAAATCGGGCCATGCAAGGTCTTGAGAAAATTCAGAGAGAATGCTTACGAGATTGAGTTACCGGATGGCATCGGAATATCTTTGATATTTAATATTGCAGATTTATACCCATACAGGGCTGCATAAGCAGAGACTGGAGCTAAGTAGCCAGTGATCGAGTGGATGAAACAATTGTCAGTTCCAAAAAATCCATAGATGGAGTGCATACTAGACAAGAGAGTGGGAAAGAAGAACAAGAGGAAAGAATACTATGAGTATCTGGTCAAATGGAAAAATCACTCAGTGGAAGATGCCAGTTGGGAGACTGAAGTAGTGATACAGAAGCATGGATAGACCGTGCAGGAGCTCATGGATAGGAGCCCATGAAAGTTTTCAATCCGAGGAGTATGATGCAAGAGCATCGCCAACACATCAAGCGAGCCAGCATGGAGCAGGAGACAGTTGGATAAGCCAACACAAATTTTGAGAACACTTTGGGATTGTTGCGCAAATCTAAAATGAGCCATTTAAGAGGCGGCACACTTGTATATTGTAAATTGAACTTGAGCGGATAGCTCTCGTCCTTAGGTAGATGAGGCATTTAAGATAGTTAATGTTGGTAGATAGGAATTTAATTGTAGATTTGATAGCTTTAGAGTCCAAGAGGGAAAACGAATATAGACACCCTCATTGTATGTTTGTAATATTATTTAGCATTCAGGAGTAAGAAGAGAAGAGAAAGCAAAGAGTTGTGTAAAGAACATCCATGTACAGATATTGAATTAATAGAAGAAAGCTTTGATTCAAATCCATGGTTATGTGTCTATTCTCTGTGTATTGATGTTATGCTCATGAATATTTTCTTCCTGTCATACATTTTATTTTATATGCTATGTATGTGATTTCATGGTTGAATTGAAGTCTAAGAGGGTGAGTGAATGAGTTTCAATTGTTTCTCTAAGTGAGCCAGAAGATTCCTGCAAGGAGTGCAGTCAAATTGTCCGCAATGCGTGGACAGAAGGGTTCACTTAGAGATAGCTTTTGTTCTCATTTCCTCAAAGGTACAAATAGGCATAGTGCCATGAAAGGAGTGCGTAGGCCAAGGTGAGTCTCAGAGTTGCAATTCTAAGCAAAGTATTGAAGGACTGCTACTGCAGGAGGGCGTAGGGTTGAAAGACTTCAACACTTAGACAAGGTTGAATATTTTCCGCAAGGAGTGCATGCGAAGTTCCTTCTAAGAAATTGAGAATTGCAAGGAAGCTCAGGAGGAGTACGCCTTCGAATTCATCAAAGGTTAAGCGCAGGATAAACTGTCATGGAAATCTCGAGGGAAGAATCACAGGTTGGCGAGCAGAAAACGAGTCTCGTGAAGAGACACTTCTCCCTTTTCGTGGGTTTCACAAGGAATAACGGACGGACGAAATCATCTGAGGAGATTTCACGAAGTTCAGTGGGCCGTTGGATCTTGTGGAGATGCAAGGAGGCTATGGAGGAAGCGTCTAAAAATTATAATCTCAGGAGGGTAGAGCGTTGATACAAGTCGACCAGGACCATTGTATTATTTGCGAGATTGCCTATCGGGATCTCGTGAGGAAGGTGTCCAAAACTTGGTGACGGGAGTCGCGATATTGCAACACGCGTTATCTCGGATGGTTATGTAAATCGTGTGGGCCACAGGAATTTGTGGAGAGGACAGGCGACACATCTTATGTCAGAGGTTCGTGAGTGAAGGAATAATAATTTGGCATTAAAGGTCGTGAGCCGCGAGGATACAACAAGCGGTGAAGCAGCAAGAGGTTAGGAGCCATCCATCTGGGGAGAATAGGTGGCCAATATTGGGAGATCTTGTGAACTCGGGCTTCGCAAGGTGAGGACCCAAGCCTTGGGTACTCTAAGACACGAAGAAGCGAGGGCACGAAATAGCGAAAGCACGATAAGGTCGTATCGGTGTTTCGACGCATCGGGTATTGGAAGTTGGAAATCTGAGGCCTTGGCATAGCGAGTAGCGAAGTCATGATTGAGCAAAGTCCTGGCAGATGAAGACCAAGTCAGCATCGACTAAGGCATCGGGTCTTGGGTCTCGGGGATCCGAGGTGTAGCGCTCGACTGCTAAACTCGCGAAGTCACGAGTGTCGATCCTCCGAAAGGAAGAAGAGAGGATCGCAGCCAAAGAAAACCTGTGCGGTGCAGATTTCCCGATAGGGAGATAGAAGAACCGTTGAGTTCTTCGGGCCGTGAATGAAAGAAGGTCCTGAGGAGAGCGGTTGTACTCCGAGGAGTGCGGTTGTGTCATAGAAGAAAAAAACTGAAGGGGGATGTTCTTATCAGTGATATTCTTTGTTAGAGTATTGTGGAATCAAGTGTTGTATAAAGAATCATTGTAGACAACATTGATTCTTAGCTACCATAGTTCAGAGAAAGAGCATATCTAATCTCCCATGCCTTGTTTTCTAGGAAAGAGACCAGTGAAGATAGTTGTGGACAATATTCTGATTGGTGGGATGATATATATGGTTATGCATTACTTTGTGCTCCAATGAAGAAACCATAGGGTGAAGCATTGAGATTGAAAGAGAGAGATCATTGCAATTTTGTTGTCTAATTGCACAAAAAATTAACATAGTTGTTTCACTCATTTGATGAGTGAGCATAGAAGTCCTAATGTGTTATTTAAGGTAGAGACTGGGCCGAGTTCATGCAATAAAGATTTTTTTTTTATTTGACATCACCTACAGAGGATGGTTGTAGCCATCCATGCACAGAGACAGTGCATTGGCATAGTGGAGACTAGCATTGGTCCTGACCTTCCACAGCCAAAAACTAATCCTAAGAAGGAGACCAATCTGGAACAAAGTCCTTGGAATCAATTCTGAAGATAGGATTCAGCATCATACAGAGAACATAGATCATATTTTATTTCTACAAAGGATCTGTGTTTGTGAGGCATGTGGGTTATAAGCCCCACGTTTATGGATCATGACCCAAGCAATACAAAGGTGTACAATTCTTCTCCCACTTGATGACATGATTATTCTGTATGTTGTTGAGAAAGTTCTCTGTTGATTTCCTATACTGAGGACACTCATTCTTTAAAATAATGGTCTTCATGGACTCCATCATGGAGTCCTGCCCCTCATAAACATCTCTGCCAAGATGGGTTGGTCTGTTTATGCAAACTGCAACAAAGAAATCATAGGGTTCATCATCTTAATGATCATATCTACCCTCTTCCATCAACCATCATCAAACACTGTATTCTTGACCTTTTTTAAAGCATTTTGATCATGCTTTCTCCAGAAATACCAAACCATTGAAATAACCAGGGATCCAACTTTTCAAGACTTGCACTTTGTTTTAGAACTTGTTTAGCGTGTTTTTTCTTGTTTTGACCTACTAGCCTTGAGAGTCTCAACTTGTTTTGAGGAAGTTTCAGGGTTTTCTGTTTTTCAGTAGGGTTTTGAAGAGGGGAAAAAGTTCCTTGTTTATGCAAGGGACATTCTTTAATAATTTGAGCAGGAGATAAACATACAAAACAACAATTAGGAATATTAAGATAAAAGACCTTTTGAATATGCAAAAATCCATTGTAAGGAAGGAAAATCTCTAAATGACACTGCCTTGAAATATCCCCCTTCACACAGACATGAGCATTAGGGCATAAAGTTCATGAACCGTGCTTGTCCCCCACAAGCAGTTGGCCGAAAGGTTGCACGATCTTGTCAATTTGTGGTTGAAAGTGTTCATGAATGTGAGTAAATTTCAGCCAAAGAGGATATTTGTGATGTGAGGAAAATTATGGATTAAAGGATTTGTACCAGAGATGCACATATGTTAAAGCATCAATGATCATCCAAACACTATTCAAAAACATTGCTCATGCTGCCTCTTCCTTGTCTAGCACTACACAAATGTAGCCCTTACTCAAACCCTTAGGACCCCAATTATCATCATACCACTTGTAGAGCTCCTTTTCAAAAGACATCCAGCTTAAAAAGTGGAGATTGATAGCCTTCTTCTTGAGGCATTCTGCAATAGAGATAACCTCTTCATTTGTTGAAAAATCTGAACCCAATTCACCCAAATGTAGGGGAGGATAAGGGATTAACAAGGAGGGATCTCCTTATAGTCAAATAAAAACTCAGCTTCCAAGAGGGCCTCAAACAGGTAGGAGTGGCCATCAAGACCCCACTTCCATGTCTGGCTATAGTTAATATTGTCTATCTTTGTCTCCACAAGAACAAACTCGGGGGGAGTTTCTGCAAGGGGGTCCTTTACACTTGAGAACGAGCTACTTGAAGTAAGAGTTTGGGAGTTTTTGTAGGTCTTCCAAATGAATTAAGCTCTTTCTTTTATTAACCAACTTCTTACTCATCATATCAAACCTAGAAACTCTGTTTCGTGATATCTTCTTTGAAAACAATGCTACATTTTACAATCTCCCCTTTGTTAATGAAAGTTTCAAAGTTTGGACATGAACTTATAGGTTTATCTAATTTTATTCCTTGTATTTCAAAGTTAGCTAAGTTAGACATATCTTCTCTGAAAATGATGCTGCATTTTACAATCTTTCCTTAATGAAAGTTTTGAAGTTTGAACAGTAACCTATAGGTTTATCTAATTCTCTTCCTTTTATCTCAAAATTAGTCAAATTAGAAAGATCTCTTTCAAGCTGTTTATTTTAATTTCCTAGCAGAGTGAATCAATTTTCTTGGTTTATGTAATTAGCTTGACTCCAATTCATTTCTTGATTCAGAGGCATCTGCTAGAGTGCACATGCAAAACTATGTAGACACATCAGCCCCTGTTATACAATATGTTGACAACCTCTTCCATTCAAGGAATTTAGGTACAGATTGGTGAATTCTTCCTCCACTAGAGTTAGAGGAAGTCCCTCCAGAAATGTTTACACATTAGTGATCATGTACTTGCTGTAAGACAATTGCTAAAGTCTTATAGCAATAATCACTGCAATTCCCTTGATCCAACTTTTGGAATGGTATTTGGGAAGATAAAGAATTTAGCTGGTATACAATTATTGGTAGTTTGCTTAAATTCAACATTTGTTACTTCAATTTTTTTTACATGACAGGAATAAGGCTATAAGCTAGTTGACTATATGAGAACATGAACAAATGCATTGAATATGTTTATTATTACGAAAATAAGGATGATTGATCCTTAATATTCCTGTTATGATATCATTCTTTTATATGTTGAGCATGTTTCTTCAAGATGGATTGATCTTTAGGTAATTTTCTATCCAACTTGTCATACATCCTTTAATAATCTGTCCTAGAAATCAATTGCATGTGTGGTTTGCATAGGGAAAATGATAACATCATCCCAGATGTCTTGTGGAGGATATTGCCTTCTTTGTTTTTAGCTTATATTCATATAAAATAAGTTCGTGAGATGATCTTTAATGACTAACCAATCAAGCATATAAGGGTATTTAAACTTTATTGGCCAAAGATAAATGTCATCGGAACCTTTCTCATCTCATATTAGAGAATTAAGACCACAGTTTGTGTAAGTGTTATTACATCATACGTTTAAGGTAGTATGGTTTTCCCTATGAGAGTTCTTGTAAATTGTCTAAGCAGTTATTCCCATATCATAGAGTAAAGAAAAAATGGATTCGACTATGGTAGCCAGAACAAACATGGAGTGTTTTGAGTTTGAATGTGCTTAATGTGTTTATATGTATTGTAATTATATTAGAGTTTGTGATCAAGGCATGAGCTTTTTTACTAGGTTGGCATGGCTTCATTATCGAATGTCTTCTTGGGAATCTACTAAGCCTTGACCAATTTGTTTGCTTGGTGACATCAGTAAGGAAAACTAGGTGATCCATATGGCATTTATTGAAATGGTATTCATTTATCAAAGATTGTATTGTAATTTTACCGATGTTTCAGAAGTGTGTCAAGCATCAAATTTAACTATCATTAAAAGATGTATATAATTGTAAAAGGACCACTAGCTCAATGGTATACATTTTTGTGAGTTATCAACAAATAATTCATTTAATGTTGTAAATAGGAACCTAACCATATTTAGACATATATGTGATATGGTTTGAATGACACATTTATTTCCAACTACTACAAAGAGAAAGACACCAAATGACATAATACTAGGAAACCATATTGTCCCCATTGTTTCAATATAGGATTGTTGTTTCTAATTTGAATTTGCTCCATTCAGTTTGTTGGTAATCAATACTATATAGAACTTTCTTTGGTATGCCGATTGTTTTGAAAAGGAGCATGCCATTAAAAACAACTACTCTAATTCATTCTATGTATGATAAGGGAGGTTATTTAATCTTCCCTTCTTATGTAATGCGCATACATGGGGCAAATCAGAAATGACAAGCAATGAAGAGAGTTCAAAGGAACTAGATACAGAGAGTATATCATGTATGGATTTAGTGTGCTATTGTTGGATACCTCAATTCTTATAGACATAGCTTGAATGCAAGGTGGAGCGTGGTTGGCCCACTGGTTTAAGAGGCACTTTAATGTGTGTTAGATGTTCATTTCCCTTTTGGATTTAATTTGTACCTATTTCAAACAACATACTAAAGCTTGATTAGCTAAGGTTTCTATCACCTTATTGAGCTCAACATTTTGTTGTTCTCTTTTTGATGTATATCAAGTGATTCTGATTTGACTACATATTTAAGAGTTCTTATTTTTCCCTTTGTAGGCATTGGATACACTTGGCTCAACAAAATGGAGAATTAATAAAAGAATTATTGATGTGGTAGATAGGCTTTGGGAAGGAGGAGGTCACCTTCCAGACTTGATTGGTGAGGAGGATGTAAGTTGATTTTCTTTTTTCAGTATTTGCAGTGATTTTAAATGGATTGTGATGTTCTATATAATATAGTATCAATGATTTTACATACTTGAGACAAAAGTGTAGAAAATGTAGAGATCTGTACTATTTGTGCATCATCAAGCATGGTTTGTTGATGAAGTGCAAATGGCTTGGCAGGTGCCCATTCCTGAGAAACCGGATACAAAAGATGAAACATAGATTAAACATTGGAAATGGTGTTTAAAGAAGGCAAAGGAGACAAATAGTGAGAGGCACTCTCAGCATTGTGATGTATAATTAAAACTTATTGTAATATACTCCACATTACTCTTACATCTAACTTACGATATTTCTACATAAATTCTTTGATGCTAGTATGTGATTTCAAGTTATTGTTCTTTGCCTAAATAAAGTTGCAAGGAAAATGAAGGATGAAGAATGTTTTTACTATCCACGTAACTTGGATTTTTGATGGCGTGCTTACCCAATGCATCTATATTTAAATCATCTAGGTTCAAACGTGTGTTGAGGACTTCTAGAATTTGTTGAGGGTCGATCATTAGGAAAGACAGGGCTTTATTGGCTTAAGATACATTTGGCCAACTTATATGGTGGTGGTGTAGACAAATATTCTTTTGAGGCCTGACTAACATTTGTTATCGAAAAATGATATGAAAAATTATTGTGATGTTCAGTCACTTAATATATCTACTACACAGATTAATTGTGTATATGACAGTTAACATTGGTTGTTATTTGAAACTAGATGGATTAGTTGTGTATATAACAGTAACATTAGTTGTTATTTGAAACTAAACTTGGAATATATATGTTTTGTATATCAGCAGACCAAATCTGCTATAGTTGTTGAAGTATTTAAATTTGTCTTTTTTTGCCCCTTGTTCTGACAGAGTATTGGGATATTGAATTTTACATGGTTTGGCATTTTCAAATGTCTTGGCATGAGAGATTATGAACTTTATATCTGGAGTCCAAATCTATTATGGTTGTTTCAAATTGCTACAATTTGCATTATATGAATTTTCACTTTTGCTCAATGTATATATACAGAACACTTGCATTCTACGTGTGAATTTGTTGTGCTAGCCAAAGGATACAAAGCAATACCTGCAATGACTTC
Source organism: Picea sitchensis (assembly GCA_010110895.2). Taxonomy (NCBI): domain Eukaryota; kingdom Viridiplantae; phylum Streptophyta; class Pinopsida; order Pinales; family Pinaceae; genus Picea; species Picea sitchensis. Next base: position 68,636 of record SNQJ01S0036385.1, read on the forward strand.
AAGTTGTATTACTGATGATATAATTGGCTGCTAAATGTCAAACAAATTGTCAGAGGTTTCAATGAAGGCTCTGGAATTTCTGTTGCTTAGCTATCTCATTGGTATATATGATCTTGTATTGGATGGCACTTGTTTCGACATACCCAAGAAAGTACAGTATTATTTTGATCCTATCTAAAAACAAGGACTTACTCTCTAGTATATTTTTGCAGTCTTATTACGCATGATTGCACTTGATCTTTTGGACTTTAGCTCAACAATTGCGATTTCGTGTGATAACACACCCGAGACATATCCTAGTGATCCTAAACCTCATTCGAGAAGACCCCCTTTACCATTGGCAGATATTCCTCCTCCTCAACCAACCTTGCCTAAGACCGATGATATAGACTTAAATATTCATATGGCTAGTATCTTAGAAAAGGTTAATCTACCTGTCCCTCTTAGTATTGATATTGTATTTTTTTTTTTAAATATCTACAACATAGTTGCTATTGCGACATCTTGGAGTTTCACTCCAATAGCAACCATGTCAGAGATGATACCTCTTAATGTCTCTCTTCCCACGTTTTAGACGTCTATCTTGCCACCTTCAAGATGTCAGTCTTGCCACGTTCAAGACGTCTCTCTTGCCACATTCAAGACGTCGGTCTTGCCATGTTTTAGACGTCTCTCTTGCCACGTTCCAGATGTCTCTCTTTCCACGTTTCATATGTCTCTCTTGCCACATTCAAGACGTCAGTCTTGCCACGTTTTAGACGTCTCTCTTACCATGTTTCAGATGTCTCTCTTGCCACGTTCAAGACGTCGGTATTGCCATGTTTTTGACATCTCTCTTGCCACATTCTAGACGTCTCTCTTGCCACATTCAATATGTCGATCTTGCCACCTCCAAGACATCGCAATAACAATGAAATCTATGTCATCGGAAAAGAGATGTCATGTGAAACAATGTTTGAGGCGGTCTGTTGTTTATCATTCTCACGACAATATAAAGTGGCAATTGCGTCGAACGCGCCGTCGAAATTTGACCCAAATGTACTAGAGATACTACAGACTATCCACGATCGAATGAAACCAGTCCCACTAAATTTGGATACTCTAGGAAGAAGTTATGATTATTCTACCTAGAACACCTTCTTGAGAATAAGCAGATACCCTATCTTAAACAGGGTGTATCTATAGATTAAGATGACCCGGAAGTTGAAACTTTTACCAGAGATACTTTACTAATTTTTGTAAATAGACTCCATATTTCAGGTTCTGAAATGTTACAGAGAATTTTTTATAGAGAAAATGCCAGAATGACTCAGTTCAAGATGATTCCATAACCCTATCTTGTACAGGATGTATCTCCGAAAGTATAAGGCCTCAGGAGCTGAATTTTGAACCCAACGTACCTTCATCTGTCTACTAAATATCCTCCAAGACGTTCCTTTTGAAGCTTTGTATAAAAAAGTTATAGAAAAAATATCAAGGTATCTCAGATGTAGCAGTGAAACCCCAAGACCTTCATCTCTGATACCATATGTTAAGAACCAAATATCAATATAGCATAGAAAAAGTACTCAACACCTTGAAAAAGAGATAATTTCAGATAATAAGCTGCTTCGAGGGGGCGACCTCCTTTTTCCCTACTTAAATGTTCAAGTACAAGATGATTCCAAATGAAAATGTCTCCTTGGTATATATAGGAGATTAGGAGGTATAATTACAACTAATGGACTAAAACTGACATAAATAAAATAACATTACGAATTCAATATGCCCCAATTAAGGGGTAATGAGCCAATATTAGGGATTAACACAGATCCATGAAATTAAATGCTAGACCATGGCCACCAAAGAATACACAGTGGATCTATTTCATCAATAAGACCATATCCACAAGACAATACAATGTGGATATTTATCATGAACTCAATCATAGCCACCAGAAAATACAATGTGGATCTATGTCAGGAAAAAAATAATAGCCACCAACAAATATAATGTGGATCTATGACACAACATATAGATGTTAGGAAGACAACAAACATTGAGGAAAGTGCCCTCAAATTCTTCATATACAAGAGATATACTCCAATGAAACTTGGGAGGGGATGCTATAAAAAAAGGATATGGCCCCAACCCAAGTTATTTATCCCAAATCTAGATGGTAAGAATCTACAACATGCGAATAGATGAGATGATGTTGAGCATGGTAGAAACTATCTAATTACCAGTTAGTGATGTATATTATTTACAATTGTGAGGGGACCCACCGATGATGAAGATGTAACCTAAGGTACCTATTACTAACTATCGAGTGTGAATAGATGAGTTGGTTTAAAACACTCGTAAACTCAATCGATTGATAGTTAATGATGAAAACCCACTATCAATCATGGGGAATCCTACCACTAATGACTGCGAGCTCCAAGGCACTAGTTGATTTGTAGATCCATCACCTAGATAATGTGTTGAAGTCTATAGGAAGAGATACATTGAAGGAGGTCCTTATGTATCCCCCATTAATCTATGCGAAAAAGACACTGAGAGATGATCTGAAGAGAGAGTAGTACTAAGTACAATTGATAGAGGGATGGTCGACTCAGAAAGTTAACAAAATAGTAGATGTTTGAATCAGGATTAAACTTCCCTTTAACATATACCACGAAAAAATGGTGATTTGGAAGAAATACACAAGATCTAAATGAATATATTACAACAACACAGAAGGCATTGAAGCACTCTCCATGATGACTGGAAGAGTAAATAGTCATAGGATTATCTTTCACTCATATTACTGAGATGAGTACTAGGAAAGCTAAAATCCAACTGTACGATGACGAATCAAATCGGAGCCATATTCAAGGGTGAATCGACCGATGCTGCCATTTTGAGAATAGACCAATGGTGAAAAACCCCCACTCTCTCTTTTTTTTTTTCATCTCCTTCATGGTTTAATGAGCAAGAAAGAATGACACAAGTATGATCAGTCTCCTTAATGTTTTAATGAGCATGAAAGAAATATGCAATTAGTCTTGATACATACTTTGTTTAGTTTTAATGAGCCCCAAAAATATATAAGAGTATACTCATTGGGAGAGAACGAGTAGCTTAACAACATTCTCCTATTTTCCACGTGCATGTAACCAACCTAATCAATGAAAAATGAAAATGGTACTATAAAGTGAGATACAAGATTAGTAGTTGTTTTGTCCTTGGGTAGGTGAGTGAAAAACAAAGGAAAAATAATGAAAGAAGAAGATGGTCAAGGTTAATACATAGTGGTAAGTGGTTTATGGGAAAACAATAGTGCAGTGGTGGGAGGTACAACACAAGAAAAAAATGCATAGGAGACCATTAAGAAACATAAAAAAAAAAAAAAACTCGAAATCCCCCATGGAATGTGGCCAGAATATAGATGAAGAGAGGAGAAGGAGGCTCAATATTCAAGTCATGATGGGGGTAAAGGAGGACTCTTGAGCCTACAGTAAAATGCAACATGGGCACCAAATGAAAATTCAGGTGCTAAAAAGGGTTTCCATGAAGGGTAGGCACTACAAAACTAGTTACAACATGAAAAAGGAGTGGTTAGTGTCACAACCGACTTGGTTTGAACCCAAGGCATATTGAAAGAAATATGGATGGTTAATAATACAAAGTTGAATATGTAGGAAAAAACCTATCCCTATATGCTAGGTGGGAAACACATACCTTAAGTTCAAGGGATGTTTCCATCATCGTAAAAAGGTCCTTAGAATCTTGTTAAGACAAGTAAACTATATTCCAAGGTCAAAACACATAGTGAAATCTCAAAAAAGAAAATATTTTTGGATTTTTAGGATATAATATGTGAAAAAATAAAACACTCACACCACACAGCTATGTACAAGGAAATTCACATCTTGATGGTTTACACTAAGTAGAGTCCATTGCAAGGCTCATGCCAAGGATATTTTTCATAATTTATGAACTCATCAGTTGATGGTGGCATCATATGGCACACCATGTTGGGACCATGCCACATAATAATGAATCTATGTGGTCAAACATACTCATCGTGAGTGGTTTTGTAATATATGAAATCTCCTTGATGGGATCTATCAAGACATGAAATAAGTACATAAAACAAATCTCAGAGGGAAGGGGTAGCAGAGAATTCTGTTGCAAGTTATGAAAAATATATCCGAGGAAGAAATTGCTTAAGACTAGGGGTCTCACTGGATGCCTCAAAAGATTCACCCAGTCTTGGATTGAAGCTCATCATTCTAAATATCATGGGTTCCAAACTAAAGAGGATGTATTCTCGATGATTCTCACATTCCTTGGTCTTATGTGTGGAAACCATGACTTCCAAGATGGCCTTTTATTAAGGTAACTCAAAATCAAGGGAGTCATGTGAACTTGTAGAGTCAACAACACATACGGGTGGAGTAGGATGATCACACTCCATATGAGGATGGAGTTCTTGAACAATATCATTGGATGCTGATGGGATTTTTGGATCAACAATATCGACCATGGTGAGCATCATGGATTCTCCATATGATTCAACATCCTCACAATGAGGTACCACCAAAGGATCGACAAAGCCAAGGGATCCACTGGTAACAACATAAATCATATTGATAGGGGAAATGGTTGCAGTGAGATATGGCGAGGGAAGGAGAAATATACCCCTAAGTGAAGGATATTTGAACATTCCTGCACCAACATTCATAGAAGACTGTGTGGTATCACTGAAATAGGGTACATTAGACCCCACATTGGATCCAAAGTTTTGGATACAAAATGTGAGATGATAAATGATAATGATTTTCCCTTGGTGAGGGAAGAATAGGACCCTAAATACTAATGAGACAACAACGGTCATCTCATAGAACCAACTGCACCCTAGTAACATATTGTACTCTAGTGGTGTGTCGATGACCTCCATGGTGATAGAGGGCAGTGATTACCCCATGAGGATGAAACATGTGTCCATCGAATGATTTTAATAGTGTTGTATATGTTTCGAGCTTTACAGATCCAAGGGCCTTCCAATGAGAAATGTACATGATGCAAGTCGAGGATCCTTCATAAACCATGGTCTGGTAGATGTTTTCCCCCAATGATCACACTATCATTTGAAGGAAAACTTGATAGGAGATCCTATGAGTAACCTAACTAGTCTCAAAGGTTATCAAACTTGACTCAGAGCGATGAACCCCACCTATGGCATATAGCAAGGATTTCCATTGCATGGGGAAAATTTGGAGAGATTCAAGAAGAGATGTGGAACAAGGTGTTTGGGCTAAGTCTTCCATAATATTGTAGGTTTGGGAAACCCATGTGTTTGTATTATGTGTCACACGTCAAATAATTCCCTTCAAGGGGTGAAGCAATGTATCAAGAAATGGCTTCTTTATCTGGAGAGGGCCACCACACTAGGATGAATATGATACTTCTAGGGAAACATGGGAAGGCTTGGTAATTTCATAGTTCTTTTTTCAAGTTTTCAAGTTGACCGCATGGTCACACATAAACATAGAATCATTTGAGGAATACCCGTCTTGGTGAGGGGTACCTTCCATGCCCCTTTTCGGAGGGGAAATATTTGTGGCAATCATGTTTTGAGGTTGAGGGGGGATGGGATGAATTAAGATAGCAGGATATTGATGATATCATTGTTGTTATAAAAGTATATGGACCTCATCCTTCCTTGGGAATTGGTGAGTAGGGTGGTCTTTCCCACAAATGGTGCAGGGAAAACAACTCTTCTTCTTTTCCTTAGCGCCTTCCTCCTGGGCATTTTTGTTCGAGGAAGTCCCTTTCTCATTCATGCAATTTTCCTTTTTGTTTCATTTATTTTTTCCTCCGAGTTGTTGAGGATTCCTTAGTTGCATGGACTTCATTGAATGCACCTTAGAGGTCTAAGAGGGGACTGCAAAAGTTTGAGCACTAATTCCAATAGCCAATGACTGTGATGTAATCGAAATATGACCCATTTGGTCAACTAACTGGTTCAAATATGCATGTGAAACAGAACAAACCACACCATCGACATGTGTTCCTAGGTTGGGTTTTCATGGATCAGTTGATGGGTGGGAATCATTTGGGATGATGTCATATAGAGTACCCAACTGAGAATAGATCAAGTACAAATCTTTGGAACTTAAAATGGCTTGCTCCTTGGTGGTATCCCCAGGCATAGCTACATCTGTCGCAATGAGTGGAAAGAGGAACTTGGTAAAATGATCCATAAAGAGATTGTTTGGAATTTAAGTCTTAATCATCCTATGTCGTCTCCGCCAATCATGTATATTATCAGATATGTGAGTGTCATTTTCTTGAGGCAGATAAGTCAAAATATTCATTCCTATATCATACCAAATAGGAAATCGGTAGTGCATTAAAAATTCCATAGACATGTCATTAAAGCTTCTAAAAGAACCGACTTTAAGTTCAATGTACCACTTGGCAGAAGTTCCAGTCAAGGATCTCTAAAAAATATATAGCCTCACACTATCATCCATCAATGAGTTAGATGAACACCAAAAGTGGTAATTCATGATGTGTGTAGAGGGATCCCCTATGAGATTTCCGTGAAATTTAGGAATGTGTGATGATAGCTTGGATGGAATCATTGACCATGAGGGGTCATGGTCTATAGGTTCATTCATTAACTATGGAAAATCTGATAAATCGAGCATTGCAAGTAAAAGAAACAATGAAAATGAATACTAGGAGGGAGGTGAAATCTCTTCCATCCTAGATGGACCTTGTGGTCCCTCTATGTTGGTACTACTAGAGGGTTGGGTAGCTCCTCAAGAGTGAGTTCCTTCTAGGATGGTGGAACCTCCATGAGCATGACTACTCCCATAACCAAAAATGCCCCCCAAGGGTGTTTCCTCCAGGGGAAAATGTGGACCGTCCAAGAAATATTTTCCCATATTTAGTCCTAGGGAAGAGACTCCCATGACCAAATGTGGATACAAAGGGAAAACCTCCCCATGATGAAAAATTCTCCCCAAGGAATGTGCCCCAAGGGAAAGGTGTGTTAACCCAAGGAAAGTTAAAACCTCCATATGTACTACTTCCCCCAGTATCACTAGGGACATCCCCAAATACATTAGGCATACTCCATCCAAAACATACACTCACACCTGATGATGCCCAACTACTCATTTTATTGGAGGAGGTAGAAGTATTTCCACTCCCCATGCTGAAACCAAGGATCGAACCCCCACCAAAAAAGAATATGGAAGTGGGCGTTCAAGGGATGGCCATTGGGACAATAGGTATACTAAAGGATGGATTTGATGACACAACTGGTGTCCCCTAGATGGAGGAACAAAAAAAAAATGTCTCAATGGTGTAGGTACAATGGAGTTAAGGGCTGGCAATGAGGACACTGTTGGGATGCCCCTAGTAGAATTCCCCCCTGTCCCACTTGGGGGTGGGATATTTGGTTCAAATACACTAGAAGAAACACTGGGTCTAATCATGGTGGGTGGATGACTGAACAAAGAGAAAATAGCAATGAAAATTTCCCTCACTTGGACTAATATAGGGGCATCAGGTTCAATTAAAGGTGGATTGAAATTCTATGGAGGAAGTTCGTTGACCACTTCTCCTTCAACTAAACCAGTGTCGTAAAGACAAAGATAAGTGTTATAGAAACATTTGTCTCACACCATGAAACTTTCTTAAAAGGCCTTTTCCATTTTCCTATGCAAACTTGAAGTCCCCTTTTGCACTTCCCAGAGATAAAAATCATGTTTTTCCACATATACACACCCTAACAATTATAGGAAATGTGTATATGCAGGTTGCACCATTATAGACCATGTACATTGTTTCCTTAACCTTCCATATACTGGAAACATTTTGACACAGCCCTTCAGTTCCATTTGAAGGCTATAAATTGGGCCATATTCAAACCATGGAAGAGGAGAGAATTCAACTTTTGAGAACAAAGTTACTTTGGATAAATTCATTCACTTAATATTGAGTCTACATCTTTTTTCCCTTTAAAGTCTAAACACATTGTTCATCCCCCAATATCTTCCCTTTTTGATGGAGAACCTCATTTTCTCTCTTATATGAGCTTGCCTTTGGTGAAGGATTGAAGTGGTGGAGGCCTAGTTGGAAAAGATTTAGTTTCTCAGTGTCGAGACATACCGACACAAAAGTATTGTCACTCATACACTTCTAGAGATCATATTTTAATAGAAATACTTTTTTCTCATCCAATTAATATCTTGAAAATATTTGAATTTTTATTCCATGGGCGTATTTGTTATGAATGTTGATGGATTATGCTATTATATGTGCTAACCATATATATTATCACCATATTTTTGTGGATCTTGGTTGTTGAGGACAAATTGTAGGTATACAACTTTGATTCAAGTGCTCAACAATGGTCTTCTTCAAACATCTGGATGATGTAGGCTCTTTATCTTGTCTTGTTAGCATTTTCATTTATATAGCATACTTGGGACTAGATTTGATTTCTGCAGTCATTCTATCTGTTGTGGTGTACCCCTTTCCATAGAGTGATTTTCCTCATAACAATAATACCCTTCAAAGTCCTTGTCACTTGTGTCGCACCGCTTTAAAGGTTGTTTCACCTCCATGATAGGCTCAAATTATCTTAATAGACAAGACTAGTGTGTTAATTCATCCATAGTGAATAATCTATGTTACTAACAAGAAAAATTCAACCTATGGGGAACCTAGAATCAGACTCAAAGAGAACACCCCTAATAAATGTTGGACAACTGAGAGGGGGGGTGAATCAGTTGTCACCGTGCTTAAACAATTATGCTTCTTTTAAACTCTTTGCAGAAACACTGAATGATGATTACAATAATGTAGGGAAATAAACAATGGCACATTCAACATCAGTCAAATATATGAGAAACACAGAGACATATATTTCTTGAGGAAACCCATACAGGGTAAAAACCTCTTTTTCTTTATATGATAAGTAATAGTTACATTCTTTACATTATCATACATATGAGCACCAACTCATAATGAGGTCACAAACTATGTTTTGCAAGCTACAACTTGTTGAGAGCACCAAATCTCTGTTTTCTCTAGCACCCACTAGAAAGAAGCACCAACTTCCAGGTTTCTCTAGCACCAACTAGAAGGAAGCACCAACTCCCTAGTTTCTCTAGCACCAAGTAGAAGGAAGCACCAACTCCCTGGTTTCTCTAGCACCAACTCCCTGAGTGTTTCCAGCACCAACTTCCAATCATACAGGCACCAACCTGTATAACAGAGAACAATACTTCTCCCTTGCACCACCCTACCACCCTGGTTTCTCTGGCTGCAACGAGATGGAAGCTACAACTCCCTATGTTCAAGAACCCACTTGAAAATATGAGGACAACAGTCCTCCCGAGCACCTCCCAACCACCCTGAATATAAATTCCTTGTTACTAAAACTTATTATAGCGATATAAAGTTATTCAATGGCTTACCAGCCTTATTGTTGTTATGTTACACTGCTCTACCCTATCTGCATCAATGTCTTCTACACACCCCTTGCACTTTCTGTTCTTCTGCATTTTATGCTCTTTGCGCCATATCCTTTCAATGCAACATTCCTCTACTGTGCATTTCTGCTTCTGCACTCTGCCTCCTTGCACACCCCTGAATTCTCGTCCACAGTGACAACCCTTATCTCTACTTTGTTCTAAATTCTTAACGTCTCTGTTGTCTTTGTGCATGAAATATTCTCCATGCCTCTGCATGCTCACTCCATGCCAAATTCCTCCACATCTCAAGTGCTCTGCGTGATCATCATCGTGACTCTTCATCTTATTTGGCAATTTAACCCCTGTGTCTATCTTCACTAGATGTTATGCAAATATTCCTTAGCCTCTCTGGCAATTCAAGACTCTTCGTCTTCTCTGTGAGAGTCGAGCTCACCTTCTCTATTTCAGTTACAGGCCTCAATGCCCACCCATCTATCAAACGCCTCCATGAACATCTTCATCCCTCTTGAATATTCCTAGAGGCTCTTCACCTTCTCTGTAAATCATCCCCAAGTGTCTTCGAGTCCTCTTGCTGAAACCATCAATGGTTTATGGCAGTTATACTATGTTGTGCTATAGTAGCCCTCCGATCTTGTTGAAATTCACCTGCACCATTGGATTGATTCCATGGGATCTTCCATTCATTTCAACATTTCAGCATTCGACAATTTGGCATTCGTGTGACCATGTGTATCAACATCCCAAGTCCCAATCCCCGAAAACAAGCTTGGTTTCTCTAGCTCTTTCCTCCATCTCTCACTGATGTGACCAAGGTTTGTGACCACAGCCTTATGCATAAGGCACTTTTGCGATTTCTTATTTCGTGAATTTGACATTCTTGATGTTCAATGTCCTTGTCACTTTAAAATCTCGATCCTCGAAACTCCGTAAAGAATTCGTATTAACAGTCCAGATCATATCTTGATATGACGGTTGCGATTAAGTTGCAATTTTGCATATCACAATTTCGACTTTATTGATGTTCAGTTTCTTTTGCCTCTCGATGTCGCGATTCGTGAAACTACGATATGGAGTTAGATCAACAGTCCAGATCTGATCTTGACTTAACGGATGTGATTAAATCATGATTTTGCATATTACGATTTCGAAGTTCTTGTTGCATTGTTTCTTTGAAATATCAAACACGCAATCCTTGAAACTCTGACATGGACTGGAATCAACGGTCCAGATTCAACCTTGATCTGACGACTCAGATTAAGTCGCAATTTCGCATATCGTGATTTCGCGATTCTTGATGTTAATATTCTTTGACCTCTTCAACTCTCTATCCATGAAACTCTGACATGGACTGAGATCAACGATCTAGATTCAACCTTGATCTGATAGCTCAGATTAAGTCATGATTTTGCATATCGCGAAATCGGGATTCCTGTGGATGATATTACTTCACATCTCCAACTNTGAATAACCACCATGTGTCACCCTGATTCGTGACTTACATGTGCTTGGAATATTGAATCATTCTGACACTTGTCATTACCTGGTTGTGACATGTGTTCATAGATGACGTGGTTTGCTGACGTGAGTCAGATCAACGGTCCAGATGTGATCTTGATTCAATGGTTGCGATTAAATCGCAATATCGCATATCACGATTTCGAGATTCCTATGATTATTATTCTTTGACATCTCCATTCAGCGAAATGACGATCTTTCCGCGTGTCTTGCCTGAAAATGGACAGTCCTCCTTCTTTCGGGATTTTGTACGCCCACTTCTCCTTGCACTTTAAAGAATGTGCAGGTTCTTCTTGATCCAACGATGGTCAGATCCTACGCTTAGATCTAATGCCTAAGATTTATCCTCCTTATTGGCACGCTCTTCTTATCTACATTCAGATCTGACGGCCATCGGGAATCCAGGATGGGATCCTGCGATCACAAATGCTTCTCCTCCCGAGCGTACTTTGTCCTTGTTTTTCCTTCACTACATACTCTGATCTTGCATCAATGACAAGCGCATACTTCCTATAAAGCATGCCAACTAGCCTCTACACTATCTCTTCTGATCTTATCGAGCTTTCTCTGCAGCGTCTTCCCAAACTACTTTTGGTGGCCGTCTGTTCTTCTCAAACTTCTTCTGGTGCCCATCTGTTACATTCTTCCTGTACTCAATCCATCATCACTATTGTACTTGCCATCAATGACAATCATATGCTACATGTTAAACATTTTCCAACAATCTGCCCCTTTGGCATTGATGGAAACTAAGGCACCCAAATTCTTTTCTCCCCCTTTGACATCAATGTCAAAGAGAGCATGCTCCCCCTGAGTTGTGGCAATATTTTTAGGAGGTATCAGATATTAATATCAACACAAACTCCCCCTAACAGGAAGGACTCTCTTATATGAGGCCTGCAAATGTTTGTATCCAAACCAGAGTCTTTTTCTTCTGATTCTTGGACATGTTCATCTTCAGCTTCCGATGTATCCTCTGTAGAATACTCAAAATTGCTCACCTCTCTTACTCAGGCTCCTTTATCAATCTTCTCATGAGTGGATGACTTCCCCTGTCACTGTTATCTCTCTCCTTCTGACTCTTTTCACCTTTTGTTCCTAAAGATTAACTTTCCTTAACAAGGTCTTTCCTCTTGTTACTTCTATAGGTTGTCATGTATATCTTTTTGTAAAAACAAAATGTTGTTGTTGAAGAGGCTGCTATCCCACTGACACTTTGCGTAATTGTTGCTTGTTACTATTCAAACAACCCTTGGATCTCCCCATTGATTCTTATCGATTTCTAATGCTGCATTTTATATTTCTTCCATGATGCATACAATCCAAGGTTTTTATCTCCATAGTGAATCACAAAAGAAAACTGCTACACCCATTCTCATACCTGTTTTTCTTTCTCACAAATGAAGGATCTGTATCAGGTTTCTTAGAAGCACTGATTTCTACCTTGTTGAGTCCAATATTGGATTTGTCATTTGGTGATCTCTAGCTATCCAAGACCTTGTCCAGAGTCATGGATTTTCTCAAGAACTTGATTTGGGTGTCTACCTTCTCAACCTTCAAGACTTCTTCTTCCTATTTATGACATGGTTCTTCTCCTACTTCATCCATGGGGTTAATGCTAACTGAACATGCTTTTATTGTATCTGAATCTTCTTCTTTACTTTTAAGGGAGGACTCAATTTCAACATCATTAATTTTATTAATACTTTCATTCACCACTTGTCCTGAGTTTATATTTACCTTACATTCTTTGGACGTGGGCACCTCTTCACTGCCTTTGTCACATTTTTGACTTATACTAAGCAAATTATGTTTCAAACCATCCACTAGCAGAATGTACTGGGCATCTCCTTTGTCATTACTCAAACTCATCATCCCTCTATCCTTGATTTTACCTGGTTCATCATTTTCAAGGATCACATTTCCTATTCTTCTTTTATTTATGGACAATAGCTTATCCTTGTCTCCAGTCATGTTCTTGGAACATCCACTGTCTATATTCCCAGAGGCCTTTTGTTTTTGAATTGAAAGTGCTTGACCACATTTTTCACTATCTTTTCTTTTCCATGTGCTAGGATTTCTATCTAAGGACTTTATCCTTCGGTTTGCTTTGTAATTCTCCAGATGGCAGTTTGCATCTTTGTGGCCAAAGTTGTGATAGTTATAGCATTCAATTTCATTGTTCAATAGGTCAAAGTTGTTGTTGCAGCATTGTCTACTTGTTGACCTCATTATTTGTTGAGGCAAATATTTATTCCTTTGAAATCTTAATTGTTTACGTCTAAGTCTTAAGGAACAATTTATCACTTTGTGACCAAAGTTAGAACAGTAGAAACAATATCGATAGAAAAATTCTTTGTACCTGGAAAATGGTTTTCTTCTTTGAGCAAATTGATTTCTTCCATACTGATGATTTCCTTTAGCTGAGAGAGAATTGTTTCTTCATTCTTCAGATTCAATCCTAGCACATTTTTCTTTACTGGTACTGGGTGGCTGATTGTCTTCCTTTCTTTCTGCAGGGTTGTTATTGTCATCGGTTGTACTTTTGACAAACTTGATGGGTTCTTCATTTCCTGGCTTCCCACTGCTTGATCCCTCTTCATAACCCAAACCATTTTTCAGCTTTGGATTCCTTTGATGATTCAGAATGGTGGCTAATCCTTCTGAGGCTTTGATACTTGACAGATAATGATTATACAGGGATTGAAACTTCTCCATTTCTTTCCTTGTTTTCACTACTTCTTGTTCTAATGATTCACATCTTGCCTTCTTTTCTGATAGCTGTTGTTTCAGAATCACTTCAATTTTCTTTGCCTCTTCCAATTCTACTTTTAGTAGGACAAGGTCTTCATCAGGTTCTTAACTGTCTTTCTCGAACTGTATCAATAATTGTCTTTGCTTTCTGTTCTTGATTCTTAGAATGATGATTTCCTTTAGTAGAAAGAACATTCTTTCTTCATTCTTCAGATTCAATCCTAGCACATTTTTCACCGGGTACCGTGGCTGACTGTCTCCTCTTTCTCGCAGTTGTTATTGTCATCGCCAATAATTCTTTGACAAACTCATGGGTACTTCTTCTCCTCGGCTTCCCAATCGCTTGATCCCTCTCATAACCCAAACCATTTTTCAAATTTTGATTCCTTTGATGATTCGTAATGGTGGCTAATCCTTCCGAGGTTTTGATACTAGACAGATAATGATTATATGTGGGATTGAAACTTCTCCATTTCTTCCTTGTTTTCACTACTTTGTTCTAATGATTCACATCTTGCTCTCTTTTTCCTCATAGTCGCTTGTTCTAATCACTTAATTTTCTTTGCTCTTCCAATTCTACTTTTAGTAGACAAGGTCTCTATCAGGTTCTTTTCTGCTCTTATCAAACTGTATCAACAATTGTATTTTATTTTATGTTTTTGATTCTAGGTCTATCAATCTCTTCCAATGCACTAATCAGCTCTCCTTCCATGTCAACAATAACTTCTCTTCATTGCCCTGTGGATTTTATTATCATAATTTCTTGGCCATAAGTAATGGGACCATAAGCATGAATTCATTTACCTTATCTTCATAGGAAGAGTCACTATCGGTGTCTTCTGAGGAATCATCATTGTTTACACATAAACTTTTCTTTTTATCAAATCTCCTGGATTTGTGCATCTCTTCACCTTCATAGTTTTGATCATGTTTCTTGTGTGGACATTTATTTGCAAAATGACCTATCCTTCCATAGTTAAATCATTTGAAAGGAATTTTACCTTTGTATTTTCCTGGTCCCTTCTTCAGTCTCTTCACAAATTTTGCTTCAATTTCATCGAGCTCAAAATCCTCATTCTTGTCTACTTTAAATGATGCTTCTCTGGAGGTGGGTTTGTCTTTAGCTATTCTCATTTCATATGCAGTCAGTCTTCCTAGAAGTTGATCAAACTGTAAGGTTTTTAGATCATTAAGTTCTTATATAGCAGAGACCTTCGGGTTGAACCTATCTGGGAGAGATCTCAATATTTTCTAAACTAAAGAAGGTTCCCTTATTGTTTCACCAAGTGCCTTCATTGCATTTAACATTTCTTTTATTCTCAGAAAGTATTTTCCAATAGTTTCATCTTCCTTCATCTTCAGCTGTTCAAACTGTATTCTGTAGGTTTGAAGCTTTGCATCCTTTACCTTCTCATTACCCTCATAATTGCTAATGAGTTTGTCCCACATTTCTTTGG
>SNQJ01S0036385.1:85977-102626 GCA_010110895.2 Picea sitchensis
GGTTGTGCCACGTGTTCCTAGCTGACGTGGTTTGCTGACGTGAGTCGGATCGACAGTCCGGATGTAATATTGATTCAACAGCTATGATTAAATCACAATATCGCATATCACGATTTTGGGATTCCTGTGATTATTATTCTTTGACATCTTCATTCAGCAAAATGATGATATTTTCGTGTGTCCTGCCTAAAAATGGATAGTCCTCCTTCTTTCGGGATTTTGTACGCCCGCTTATCCTTGCACTTTAAAGAATGTACAGGTTCTACTTGATCCAATGATGGTCAGATCCCGCACTTGGATCTAATGCCTAAGATCTATCCTCCTCTTCAATGCGCTCTTCTTATCTACATTCAGATCTGCAACCATTGGGAATTCAGGTTGGGATCCAGTGATCACTGACGCTTCTCCTCCCGAGCATACTTTGTCATTCTTTTGTCTCCGCTGCATACTCTGATCTTGCCATCAATGACAAGTACATACTTCCTATAAAGCATGCCAACCAGCCTATGCACTAGCTCTTTTAATCTTATCGATCTTTCTATGCAACATCTTCCCAAACTACTTCTAGTGCCCATCTGTTCTTCTCGAACTACTTCTGGTGCCCATCTATTACATTCTTCCTATACTCAAGCCAACATCATTGTTGTACTTGCCATCAATGACAAGCATACGCTACATGTTAAACATTTGCCAACAATCAAATCTAAGAAAACATCAAGAAAACCAATCGGCTCANAAATATTAGCTAGCAAAGGTTTGAGGAGTATTTACAATTATCTACAAAAAATAGCCCTGACCGGCTCAACTACCCTTTATTAAGGTTGTCACCCTTTGGGAGAACTGATATTGTGAACGAACGTTTTCCCAAGGTACCACAACCATGTCCTACCTGCAGTCACCTCGGTAGCTCCCTAGGGAAGGTCACTAAGGCTACCACCTAACACTCAATGTCCAGGTGAACAGTCATAAGTCCGATCGCATGTAAGGGTAGGGTAACTAATCCTAAATCTCTGAAGGTGTTAACCCACACAACCCTCACATACATAACAATCAAAGAGGTATCACAAATACCAAAACAAGTAGAGAAGGGTAATATCTCTACTTTACCCGATGCGATCTCGTGCTTAACTCATGTCTTAGAGTAGGCTTCTAACACACTAGTTCTAGGAATGGATTTGAATGCTCTTTAATGACTCCTAATTTGAGTTTTGTAGCTTTGGATATTTTACTCTACAACTCTAATCCAACGCCCTAAACCTATCTAGTTTTGGTTTTCTATCATATAAAACGTGTAATGAATTTTAGATTATGCTCTTTCTTTTTATGATCGTTTCTTAGATCCAATGGTAGTGGATGAAAATTTGATAATGTGATGACTCTTGACCCAACCAAGAAATGCAATAATGATGATGCAATTTTGTTATTTTCAATGAACTTTAGCTATGAGAGGGAAATATATTTTTATTTTTATTTTTCAAGTTCAGAAATAAATCCTCACACCCCAAGCAACCAATGAAGAAAACCTTATCTGAAACTAACTAATGCTTCTAATTCAATTGAACATTAATGATTCAAAATAAAACCTAGAATGCAACCATTTTTTTTTTCTTTTTGATGTTTTTCCAGTTGAAATGCAAAAATTCTTGATCTATGCAAGAACACACAATGCAAATGGAAACCAACAAATTATAAATGAAAGGGTAGTGTGATATTGATATTGATGCTCCCTGAAACACTCCAATTTCTACATAGGATCTCAACCTAAACCTCATAAGGAATGGATGTTAACAATGTAAAACCTAATTTCAAAAGAAAACTCAACCAAATGAAAAAACAAATCACCCAAAATTACAATTTCAAACCCCAAAGTTCACAAGTGAAATTATGAAAAAAGGTCCTAAAATGCTTCACAAGGGATTATCACAAAAATAATTTTTTCATTTTATTTTTTATGCCATGCAAATAATGAGGAAAAATACCTTGTAAAACTAAGTTCTAAAGGTTGTCTTCAACAATAATAGGGACCCTAGGCTTCACAACAAAAACCAAGAAAACATTTCGCAAAAAGATGGACTTTTTTTGCACCCTACAAGCCTTTTTTGTGGGCCCTACAAGGGTCCTCAGAGGTTCCCTCCATTGGATGAGCAAGAATCCTCACTTGTTTTACCTCTTTTAACTTGCGATGATCAATAGTGGGACTTGCAAAAATTTTCTCTCCTTCATGGGACACAGGTCTGTCAACTAGCGAGGAGGCCTCACGAGACACATGTGGTGCAACCAGTGAGGACCTGCAAAATTTTTCTTTTGGAAATAGATGGATCTATTTTAGATATTCCAGATCTAGATCAGATCTATCATATCTACTAGATCTATTCCCTGGTCCAACTAAATGGAAGAAAACTCAAATGAAAATCACAACATACAAACGAAGAGGTAAACAAGGAGACTTGACTAGAGAAGAATTATTCCCCAGTGGATTCACCAATTTGTAGTAGGATTTCAACGCACAAGGATCTCACTGAGTAGATCATAAAAATATCCCTAGGATCAACCTAGTTATCCTAGACATGAAGGGTATATCTAGACTCAAATGCATGGATTCATCATTATTCTAAAGAGCATGGAATATTTTCATACCTTTCTTGAGGTGGTCCTTCGTATTTCCTGGTTGTTGCAATATTGAAACTCCAACTCCGAGCTCCAAAACCTTCTTCCTATATCCAAAATACCAAAACGAACTTATCTCTTTCTCTATTAAGGATTAGAGTCTCATATCCAATCTAGTTTTAATCATATCTATGAAGAAATGAATTAGATCTATCATTTATTAAAGGAACACAAATGATATAAGAGAAAAATCAAATGATCTATTATAAATCATGATAACATTACATCAAAACATGCATACCTCAAATGTTGATGCAAGCTCCTTCAGTATTCTTTTTCTTTTCCTCCCCTTCTAGCTCCTTGATCAGGATAGGCTTCACTTATTTTTGGCTACAATAGTTGGATACCCTACACGCCCCTTTTGTGGACCCTGCAAGGGTCCTTATGGGTTTCCTTTAGTGTATGAGAAAGGATGATTGATTTTTGTCCATCTTGTAACCTGCAATGATTAGTAGTGGTAATTTCACCAATTTTGTTGGCCTCATGGGACACAGGCCTGTCAATTAGTGAGGAGACCTCGTGGGACACATGTGTTGGAGAAATTTCTATTTTCGGCACACTAGCTCAGTGGGAGTAACATTAGTTTAGTTGGAGTTAACTGACTATTTCTATTTGCAACTTTCTAGTATTAGACCAACACTAGTATGCATGTATTCCAAATTATAGGATTTCATTTCCTATATGACTGAATATCACTCACTCATTGATTAGATCATAACATGCATTGATTCTCATTCTTCATTGTATATCTTTCTTCCTTTTCCTTATAAGAATTGTTTGTGTATACTTTAGCTAGATATTTTGTGCAGATTTCCATGAAACACTGACATGGTATTAGAACTACATTGTTTGGAGCAAGACAGACAAGCCAAAGAATAAGGAACATTAGAGTTTTGACAAATTCCCAAGTGGAGATATAGATAAAGAATACACAAACAAATCTTATCAAGAAAAGGAAGTGAGATACACAATGAAGAATGAGAATCAATGCATATTATGATCTAATCAATGAGTGAGTGATCCTCAATCACATCGGCAACGACATCCTATAATTAGGAATGCATGCATAATAGTGATGGTCTAAGATTAGAAAGTCTAAAATAGAACTAGTTAGTTAACTCCCACTAAACTAGTGTTACTCCCACTAAACTAGTGTGTCAAAAATAGAAATTTCTCCAACATCCCCCTTGAACATCACTATGGAGTAAAAAAAAATGAGTCCTAGCTAATAGACCATATTAGGTAATCATGTACAATGCAACTAATGAACACTAAATAAAGTGAGGAAAGAGGGAAAACCACGTGGGAAAAATCCCCCCTCAAAGGACAATGTATCAAAAGAAGAAAAGGAAGTTGCTAGGCAATTGTCTTCTTCACTGCAAGACAATCCCGCAAAGTCTGAAACTTCTTCTCAGTGAATGTCTTGGTGAATATGTCAGCAGTATGTTTAGAGGAAGGACATAATTGTAAATCAATGATCCTCTCATGTACTAAATCTCTGATGAAATGCATGTGGAACTCAATGTGTTTGGTTCGTTGTCGTTCTACTGAATCTCTGCAAAATTGCATTGTACCTTGATTGTCACACAATATGATAGACAAACAGTGAAATTGTATACCAATAAAAGTAAGGAATTGTTTAAGTGAAAGTGTTTGAATGACACAGTTGAATACTCCTCTGTACTTAGCCTCTGCAAAAGATAAAGCAATGGTTGATTGCTTTTTACTTGACCAACAAATTGGGCATGACCCCAAACTGAGATTGTACCTGGACGTGGACTTGCGATCGATGCTATCACCAAGCCAATTTGAATTTTTGAATCCTATTATATTTGATGAATAACCAACTACATAGTGAATCCCATAACTCATTGTCCCTAAACATATATGAGGATTCACTTGGCATCCTTCGAATGCAGATCATGGGGTTCTTTCATGTATATGGAAACTTCTCCTACCGCATATGAGATATCTGGAAGGGTGTGGGTGAAATACAAAAGAATCCCCACCAACTTTTGATACAAAGTATTGTCCACTAATGGTGTATCCCCTCCATCCGCAAGTCTAATCACAGATAAGAAGGGTGTAGGTGCAAACTTATAGTCTGTCATGTGGAATCTATCCAGAAGATCCTTGACATACTTATCCTGAGAAATTTTGATGTTGAAAGCATCCTGAATGATATCAAGACCAAGAAAGAAGTTTAGTGGACCCATTTCCTTCATAGAGAACCTGTCATGAAAAATATATTTGACCAAAGAAATGGCTGAAGCAGAGCTACCGGTGATCAAAATATCATCAACATAGAGTACTAATATCATCACATAGTCAGTAGTTCTCAACATGTAAACATTGGAATTAGATTTACATCTAACAAAATCATGTGAAAGTAAGTAAGAATCCATATTTGCATACCATGCTCTAGGTGCCTTCTTGAGGCCATAGAGAGACTTCTTCAGTCTGCATACTAAACATGAGTTCTGAATGAACCTCTGTGGCTACTCCATGTCAGTCTCCTCTGAAAGGTCACCATGAAGAAAACAATTCTTCACATCCATATGGTTAACTTCCCATCCTTTGGTTGTTGCAATGGCTAGAGCCAAGAAAATGGAGTCCATCTTTGCTACAGGAGCAAAGGTCTCATCATAATCTATCCCATGAATATGCTAAAATCCTTTTGTAACTAATCTGGCTTTGTACTTGCTCACTTGACCATCTACTGCTCTCTTGGTTCGATAGGCCCATTTTCATCTAACAAGTTTCCTCCCTAGAGGAAGTGGAACCAGATACCAAGTCTAATTCTCTAGGTGAGATTCATGCTCCTCCTCCATGGATGATTTCCATACTATATTTCCAACAGCCTCATTGTAGGTATGTGTATCATAAGATTGAAGCATATAGTAATGCATGGGCATCGCTGGTTCAGAAGATGAAAATACATGAGAATGACCCATGTGTTGGGATCGAGTCCTCCTTGAATCCAATGGATCCCCTATAAGGTTTTCTGCTGCCTGAAGTGTGGACTGTGCCCACTTGGGCATTTTCTAAATCTCTAACATTGTCTCCTCATTTGGTTGTATGAACTACTCATTTGCATGTACCTATATCATAAGATAGATCTACTTCTTCATGCATGTGGATTCTTCATGATTCATTTTATTGTAATATCTGCACTTCTTTCCCTTATTCTTCTTCCCTTTGGAATTTCAAGAATCTTTGGAACCTGAAGAATCCTTGAAGGGTTTGGAATGTCCCTCCTTCTTTGACTTTGGATGTAATAACTCCTTTTGTTTATGCTTCAATTTTTTATTGTATGGCAATTTCCATCATGCATGGTGAGTGCATGTGCTTTGGGATCCTTCATGAGGCCCATTTGTATGAGTTTTGTTTTCTCTTGTGTAAGAGACTCAATGACCTGAGCCAACGTAGGAATTTTCCAATTTGTTCCAAAAAGACATCTTCCAGAATGTAAATTGGAGACATATACAACATATTGTGGTCCTATCTTGGCCAAGATTGTTAGAATAAGTTGTTTCTCTTGTGTAGATTTTTCCATACCACATTCACCCAAGCTCAAAATCAAATATTTAAATTTAGTAAATAAATCATGTATATTATCAAAACTTTTAGGGTCTAAGGTATTCAACTCTACCTCAAGCATATGACCTCACATCTCATCTTTATTTCTGAAGAGTCCTTCCAGGGTGGTCCAGATCTCATTTTGAGTCTTACATACAACAACATGAAACCATAAATCAGTGGACATTAACTCAAGAAGTAGTCATGTGGCCTCATCCTTATTGTTCACCAATCTCATCTTCTCAATCGTTGATGTAGGTTATGTTTATGTCGCCATCGTCAAATTATACATTCCTTTCTTTCTGAGTTGGAATTCTACCTTGGGCTTCCAATCAAAATAATTGTATGGTGTGAGGATTACCACAAAGTTTCAATGTATAATAATTGTCATTTCCATCTCTTCCACTATTTCTAAGAACCCCTAAAAATTTACTCTCAATCTATAAGTGAAAAATTAAGAAATCATGGCAGAAAGGGCACTTTAAGTGAAAATTCGTATCATTTTAAGGAGACGATCTTTCGACTTACTTTCTGAGAAAATAGTGAGGAATCTCGCCAAAAGGTTGAAATCCCACTTATAGAATGGTTTGATTTACTTCCCACACAAGAATTTTCCTCATCAACTTAATATTTTGGGAGAAATCAGTGTAGAAAGGTATGACCAGGGATTTGTATCAGTTTCAGGAGGCTATCTTCTGGCTTAATTTCTAATCCAACGGTGAGGAATCTCTCCAAAATTTTGAAAACCCACTTGAAAAATGGGTCTATTTACTTCCCTCAAGAGTCGTTTCCTCAAAAACTTAACATTTTTCGAGAAATCACTGCTGAAAGGTACGACCATGAATTTAGCTCGTCGAAACTCTGATTTTCCTTATTCTTTTCCATGTATGGATTGCTCCAAGTAGCGCAGCTCTGATACCGTGTTAGTTTTTCATGGAAACCTGCACAAAATATCTAGCTAAAGCATACACAAACACATATTATCCAGAAAAGGAAGAGAGATACACAATGAAGAATGAGAATTAATGCATATTATGATCTAATCAATGAGTGAGTGATCTTCACTCATATAGGAAATGACATCCTATAATTAGGAATGCATGCATAATAGTGATTTTAGAAGATTAGAAAGTATAAAATAGAACTAGTCAATTAACTCCCACCGAACTAGTGTTACTCCCACTGAACTAGTGTGCCGAAAATATAAATTTCTCCAACAACATGTGGTGCAAGTAGTGAGGACCTGGAAAAATTATCTTTTTGAAATAGGTGGATATGTTGTAGATCCTCCATATGTGGATCATATCTATCATATCTACTATATCTAGGCCTTGGGATGAATGAATGGAAGAAAACCAAAATACAAATCACAACAAGCAGAGGAAGAGGTAGACAAGGAGAGTTAACTAGAGAAAAATTCTTCCCTAGTGGATTCATCAATGTGTTATTGGATTTTATCTCATAGGTATCTCACTAAGTAGATCAATAATATCTCCTTAGGACTAGCCTAGCTATCCTAGACATGAGGGGTAGACTTCTTATGCATTTCCTAGATCTAGACTCAAATGCATGGATTCATGATTATCCTAAAGAGTATAGAATATTTGCACATCTTTCTTTAGGTGGTCCTTCATATTTCTGGGTTGTTGTAATCATGAAATTGCAGCTCCAACCTCCACAACCCACTTCTTGTATACAAAATACCAAAAAAACCTTCTCTCTTTCTCTATTAAGGATTAGAATCCTAGATACAATCTAATTCTATTTAGATCTATGAAGAAATGAATCATATATATCATTTATTAAAGGAACACAAATGATATAAGGGGAAAACCAAATGATCTATTATAAATCACGAGAACATTAAATCAAAACATGCATACCTCAAATCTTGATGCAAGCTCCTTTAGTCTCCTTTCTCCTTGTCTTTCCTTGCATATTAGGATAAGATTCTCTAATTTCTGGCTACAATAGTTTGATACCCTACATGCCATTTTTTTTGGACCCTAGAAGGGTCCATGTGGGTTTCCTTCATTGGATGAAAGAGGATCCTCACTTTGTTTCCCTCTTCTAACCCATAATAATCAATAGTGGGACTTGCACCAATTGTTTTGGCCTCACTAGACACAGACCTGCCAACCAGCAAGGGGGCCTTGTGGGACACCTGTCATGAAAAAAATGAGGACCTACAAACTTTGTCTTTTTGAAACAGATGGATATGTTTCAGATCTTCCAGATCTATCAGATTTACTAGATCTATGCCCCGGGATGACTGAATGGAAGAAAAATCGAATGAAAATCACAACAAGCAAAGGAAGATGTAGAAAAGGAGACTTAACTAGAGAATAATTCTTCCCAAGTGGAGTTTCCAATATGTTATGGGATTTTAGTTCACAGGTCTAATACCCTAGTTTTGAGCCCCATATTAAATCGTGTATTTTGTGATTTTGTGAAAGGATAGAGTGCCCAAAAAATTAAAAGAGGCCAACTCTCCTAGGAAATGTAATGTTTTGATCATTATTAATAATAAATACATCATTGGTTTCTATAAGGACAAGGGCAATATTGATAGGTGCCTATGATTCCACAAGAGAGGGGGCTTGAGGGGCCAAGTGTTTATTTTATATTTTATTTACCCATTTTTGTTTAAATGGATAATATCAGTTATAGGAGCTTTTTGGGGGAAGGACATGTGGTTCTCTAATTAAAATAAATATATAAACCCATCCTTGGTTTGTTTTGTGGTTCACTCACTCACTCACTCATTGTTCATTGTTCATTGTTCACACATTTCATTATGTTCTCTCTCGATTCATTATTTAACCCACTCTTCATTCCTCATTCACTTTTTATCTTGGCTCTGGAAATAAAAACGAATTTTTGGAGAGGAGCCATGGTTTTGTTGGAAGTAATGACTTCTGGTGTATTCCATCCATGAATTAATTCCTACATGTCTAATATGCATTAGCATTTGCAATTTTTTTCCCACATTTGTGAATCCTAAGACTCTCGGGATGGATATTCTTGAGTAGATGCACTAGAGTCCTCGAAGGAGGTGAACAACCTAAGGGACTCCATGGCAGAGAAGGGGGTCGATTCTCTTTAATTGTGTAGGCTGGGTAGAAGAGAGTTGGTGTACTTTGCATTGTTGTGTGTGATGAGAATCCCGTGAGAGATTGAGTGTTGATTGGTTTGGGAAGCTGAGTGACACTATGGACCTGTCCTTGTGGATTCATAGCCCTGAATCATGGGTGACATTGTTGTTGAGACTTGGAACAACAATGTCTATGGTTTGGTGGAATGTCCTTGGTCTGTATCCCGTTTGTGATTCATTTCATTACAGACAAGTTCTCTATGTCATGTGTTTCTCTTCTTATACATTTATTTACATTTTGTATTGATTAATATATATATGATGCATATTGTTTATGTGCCAGATTGTTGGTTATTTCTATGCATGGAATGTTTAAACATTCTTTATACTGTAGCATGAACCTTGATCTCTACATGTGAATAATTCATGCCTCTTAATTAATTAAAAATTTATTAGAATCTGAATTCAATTTAGAAACGTATTTTAAGGTAGCATAGCCCGACCTGGGGGTGGTTGGGTACGTTACATATTGGTATCAAAGATTCTAGTTGAAATACCAGACTTCTATGGGCCCAAACTATTTGACACGGTATTATGGTATTGTACTTAAAAATGAATGTGTATTTGAGATATTAAAGCTCACGAGAGATAGTGTTGCAGGGATCGCATAGAATGTAGAGCAACATCCATATAGAGATCCTTTGTAAAGGATTGTGGAATCGTGACCATTCCCTTTTGAATTTGGGAGCGATCAAAACCATTCAAGGAATTCTAGATGATTAGACAGAAGTCAGGTGAATGAGGACTATCATATATATGTGAAACCAGAGGCTGGGAGAGATTAAGTCACAATCGTCAGATCGAACTGGTCGATCATCATCTATTAATAAAATCCAAGCACAAGATGGAAAAATTTGTAACTTCTCCACTTTGGAGATTATTGGAGACATGGCATGCTACCCCCTCCTCTCCAAGGGTTGTGCGACCTCCCAGTGTATGATCTTCTCAATACTGAATCGAAACACTATTTGATTCTCTATTGGAACCTCTAATAAAAAAATCCATAGGTCTCTATGAAACTTCCTCCTGTGTGAAAAAGTTCTAAGTGAAAGCCTTTTTCCACGTGACCACACCTTGTGACCACACACTTATTCGAAAAGGCACACCGTGATTTCACGTATTGGCTATATGATTCAACCGACTCTTCGTTCTTCGAACATCTGAATCCAAAAATTCTGATAAGGGTCCAACACATGCTAGTGCCTCCATTATCATCCATCCATATGACCCTTCACTATGACCCAGGGCCAATCCTTCTGAGTGATTCAGGATTTTATGTATCGGGAACTCCCAATGTGATTCACCTCCATTCTCCCTATCCTCCGATACCTGAAATTGTGAAATACTCGGATCAGATCAACGATCCACAATGGTTGTCCAGTCAATGACTGTGATTATGTCACGATTTCTCATTTCGTGAATCATCATGACTCATACCTCCAACTTCTCGATTTACAAATAAACGAAACGTTGATCTATTGCCACGTGTCCTCTTTCAATGAAAGGTCCTGATTATTTCAAGATTTTGCATTTCACAATTTTGCAAATTTCACTCTGTTTCTTCCAAATCTCTTGGTTTTGCAAAATTCAAATGAATCCGTGTGACTAACCATTGCACTAGTTCTCTGAGATCTAATGAATTGTAAGATTTCGTATCTTTTTGAATGGGTCTTGACCCTTGATTTTGTCCAATCTTCAAAAATATTTTCTGAAGGATTTCTCCTACTTAATCCTCTGTACTTGTTCTTTATTCGAACTTCAATTTTCTATGCTCCACCTCTAAACGCTTCAACTCTTCAAAACTTATAAACTTTTATAAGTTTTTCCTCTCAAGACTTAAAACCACTCCTCCTCCTGAACTTATGGCAAATAAAATTTAAATCTCGACCCTTAGCACACACTTGCACTCTATGTCTTTTTCAAATGACTTTCTGATGCCCTCCTAGAATAATTTTCACTCAACCTCACAGGCTTTCAAACTTTAACACAATTTTGTTTCTATACACACTCCTTGTGCTTAATATTCATACTCTGCATACATAATTTCCCCGATATCTCTTCTGAGATTTAATTCAAAAAAGACTTCTTCATACACACTCCTTGCGCTCTGCATGCACTCCTTGCATAATCTTACATAAGAGAAACAATTGAACTCATTCAATTATTGATTTATTCACTATGAACATCATCCATTCACAAACACATAACAATGTAGTCAAACCATAACAATATCAACACTTTGTATTTGGGTCAATTTCCTTTGTTCTATTCATTTCAGAAGAAAACATAATTACGTTCGTTTATCCGTTACAACTATTACAAGAAAAACTTGTCTAAGGACCCAGATATTTTTTTCTAGTCTTCCTCCTATCTAAATACTATTATATTTTGTTCAAGCAGTTACCTACTCAATTAATGCAACCTAATGACTAATCAGGGCTAATATCCCACACTTGTAATACATTTACAGTCGTGTAAAGGATTTACAATGGTTCCTTAATTTCAAACAGTGGCCTTGTTTTACACAACCAAAATTAATTAACGAGAATTCAGAAAAGTCTTCACACCGTTCCAAGCTAGTTAATTGTTCTTTCAGCTCCTTTGATGTGTTGAGGTGTCGATTCCAATTCCACGTCTGCTTCTTTTTTATGTGATTGCAATGCTCCTGCATCATACTCCTATGGCTATAATATTCATGGACTCCTATCCATGAGCTCTTGCACTGTCTTTCCATGTTTCAAAATATCAGGTTTAGTTACCCAACTTGAATCTTCCATTGGGTGATCTTTCCACTTTACCAAATATTCAGGATACATTTTTCTTTCAGTTTTTCTTCCAACTCTTTGTCCTACAAGTTTCTCCATATGAGGTTTTTCTACTATGGGCATATGTTCTTCCCACTGAATCTCTTCTTGATCATCCATTTCTCCTGTATCATCTCTATTATAAGGATACAAATCTGCAACTTCGAATATCGGTGGTATCCCAATATTATCTGGCAACTCAATCTCATAAGCATTTGCTGCAAATTTTCTAAGGATCTTTCATGGTCCTATATTTTTTATCTTCAACTTATTATATTCTCTTATGGGAAACCTTTCCTTCCTAAAATAAGATAAAACTTTATCTCCCACTTCAAATTGAACTTTCCTTTTTTTTTGATCAATTCTGTCCTTATACTTTTGATAATTATCTTGTATCTTCCTCTTAACTTGATCATGAAGTCTTTGCATTTCTATAGAAAAATATTCTTCTCCAGTGCTCCTGAATTAATATTGTTTCAATTCTCTCAATTCTATAACCCCTCTCCGCTATCTTCCATATACTATCTCAAATGGACTTTTTCTAGTGCTTCTATTACTTGAATTGTTAAATGCAAATTTTGTCTGTGTCAGAATCTAATCCCACTGACGACCTTGTTTGGTAACTAAGATCCTTAGTAAATTTACCAGACTCTTGTTCACCACTTCGATCTGTCCATCTACCTGAGGGTGATATGATGAACTAAAAGATAATTGAGTTCCCAACCTCTTCCATAGATTCCTCCAAAAGTGTCCTGCAAAATTAGTATCCCTGTCTGAAACTATGCTTCTGGGAAATCCATGTAATCCTACAACTTCTCTTAAAAAAAAATTGGCTATGTGTGTAGCATCATTTATCTTCTAGCATGGTATGAAATGTGTCATCTTGGAAAATCTATTGACCACAACAAATATGAAATCACTTCCATTCTGGGTTCTAGGTAATCCCAATACAAAATCCATACTAATTTCATCCCAAGGTCTTTCCAGAATAGGAAATGGCTGATGAAAACTAGTGTTTTGTCTCTTCCCTTTTCAATGTTGACAAATCCTACATCGCTCTACAAATTTCTTCACATATTCCTTCATACTTGGCCAATAATACAAACTACTAAACTGTGCAAATGTTTTATCATGCCTAAAATGTTCGGCTAAACCTCTACTATGTTTTTCCTTCAACAAATTATCTCTCATTTAACATCTTGTTATGTACAATTGGCTTCCTTTAAATAACAATCCATCCTGGATAAAATATTCTGAACATGAGTTGTTATCCCTCAACAAAGGATTTTCATATGCTTCATAAGCGTCCTTAAAATCTAAATCTTCCTGATACATTTCCTTAAGGTGCTCAAACCCTAAGGTATTCACTTGAAATTCTTGTATAACCAAACTTCTCCTGCTCAAAGAATCTACAAATTTGTTAGCACTTCCATAAATAATTTTAATAACAAAAGTAAAATTATGCATGAATTATACCCACTAAGCATGTCTCCAATTCAACTTCTCTTTCCTAGTAATAAATTGCAAAGTTTGATTATCACTATACAAGACAAACTCCTTTGGAATTAAATAATGTCTCCATTTTTTCAAAGCTTGAATCACTGCATAAAATTCCTTTTCATATGTAGAATATTTCTCCTTAGCATCATTCAACCTCTCGGTGAAATAAGAAACTGGCCTATTATCTTGACTCAAAACTGCTCCAATGGCTATCCCACTTGCATCACACCTCACCTGAAATGTCTTTCCAAAATCCAGTAGAGCCAGAATTGGTTGTTCTGTTATCTTCTTTTTCAACACTTTGAATCTTTTCTCAGCCTCCTCTGTCCAATTAAAAGACTTATGTTTCTTCTTCATAGTGTCCGTCATGGGTGCACATATACCACTAAAATTCCTAATAAACTTTCTATAAAAACTTTCTAAACCATGGAAACTTCTCACCTCAATATGCTCCTAGGTGATGACCATTATTTGATTCCTCTTACCTTTTTCTGATCCATCTTCAATTCATTTGAACAGATCAAAAAACCCAAATATATGAGATCTGTCTTCATAAAAGAACTTTTCTTCAAGTTTATTAACAACTTTTCTTGTTGCAATTTCCTCATCACTAATGTCAAGTGCTTTAAATTCTTTTCTGAAGGATTTCTCCCACTTAATCCTCCGTACTTTTTCTTTCTTCAAACTTCAATTTTCTTCTCTCCACCTCTGAATTCTTCAACTCTTCAAAACTTAAAAAAATTTCTATGTGTTTCCTCTCGATACTTAAAACCACTACACCTCTTGAATGTCTAGCAAATGAAATTTAAATATCGCCCCTTAGTGCACACTTGCACTCTGTGTCTTTTTCAAAATACTTTATGACACCCTCCTGGCATACTCTGCACTCAACCTTTCGAGATTTCAAAATTTAATACAAGTTTGTTTCTATATGCACTCCTTGTGCTTAATGTGCACACTCTACATATGGAATTTCCCCGCTATCTCTTCTGTGATTTAAGTCGAAAAAAAATTCTTCATATGCACTCCTTGTATAATCTTACAGAAGAAAAGCAATTGAACTCATTCAATTAATCATTCATTCAAAAACACATAAAAACACAGTCAAACCATAACAATATCAACACTGTGTATTTGGTTCAATTTCCTCTATTCTATTCATTTCAGAAGAAAACATAATTATAGTCATTTATCTTTTACAACTATTACAAGAAAAACTTGTCTAGAGACCCAGAGATTTTTCGCTCTGCTTCCTCCTATCTAAATACTATTACATTCTGTTTAAGTGGTTACCTACTCAATTAATGAAACCTAATGACTAATTAGGGATAATATACCACACCTGTAATACATTTACATTCGTGTAAAGGATTTACAATGGTTCCATCATTTCAAACGGTGGCCCAGTTTTACACAACCAAAATTAATTAACGAGAATTCCAAAAAGTCTCTGCACTGCTTCCAAGCTAGTTAATTGTTGGTTCAAATCCTTTGATGTGTTGAGGTTTCAATTCCAATTCCATGTCTTCTTCCTTTTGATGTGATTGTGATGCTCCTACATCATGGAAGAAGTATGAAATATCGAAAGTTGAATTTGTGAAGCCTCATCGACAATCCGATATGATAATATGTTAGGGATTAATGTGAGACGTATATCTGGAGTGGAAGAATAATGAAGTTTTGTGACTTCATAACTTTTCCACTTTGATTATTACTGGAGACTAGGCAAAGACACGAAATGCCAAAGTTGTGAGGTGTTGAAGCTGTGAAGTGTCGAAGCCATGAAGTGAAAAGCTATTGTTTGAAAAATCACACAGGTCATTATATCTAGGAAAAAGAAATGTGTAACGTCCACTTGGTTGATTAAGTGTCTTATGCCACATGGAAATGATTTCATGTGGGGACACGTGTCACACGGATTCAGTTCCTTTTGGATCTCAACCTATGCTTTTCTAGGTGACACATTGTAACATCCCGCCCTGGCGCACTGAGAACACTTATTATTTGAGGACACTTGCTCGCAAGTGATTTGGACCTTTATGATGTTAGACCATTTATACTTGATTATGATGTGGTTGACAGATGACATGATGTGTTACTATTTGATGTGGACAGGTGCTATTGACTCAATTTTATTGAGTGTGCAGGGTTTTGACCTTGAGGATGCAGAGGCATCGGTAGAACCCCCTTGGACTCCAGACTGAGTCAGGGAGTGTGATTTTGGGTGATATGTTTACTATGATGTTTCATTCGATTTGATGATTTGTTGTTGACATCTATGACATGATTATTGTTGATACAGGCTGATGATAGCTTGCCGACCAGAATCACATATGGAGTAAAGGGGCCACACACGATTTGCAGAGAGGTTGAGGGAGAGGGTTGGACAACATCCCTGCCACCGGCTGCTAGCACTCCCGTCGTGGCTCGAACTGTAGGTTAACGATTACCTAGTTCGAGAGGATCCACGATGCCATGAGGTAAGACTGTGAAAGTTGCTCACGATGATTCTAAGGGGCACGCAATAAGGCGGTGGCCTTATTCCTTAGAACCCTTAGTCTCCTACAAGTTCACTTGGCGAAGTGTTGACTCCAGTGGTTATATAGGTCTACCAACCAGTCTAGTTGGCGAGTGGCACCCTTGGAGCACGTGGTGCATCCTGAAGGGCACGTCGCATAAAAGAAACTCAGTTGGCGAGTGGCACCCTTGGAGGACATGGTGTGTCCTGAAGGGCACGTCGCCCAAAAGAAATTCCATAGGTGAGTGGCACCCTTGGAGCACGTGGTGCATCCTGAAGGGCACGTCGCAATAATGTGGTTGAAGGAGTTAGCCTAATTAGCACTAAGTCATCAGCACCTGAATAAAACCTTAAGCAATTCCCCTAACCAATCGTCACCTAGCTCAGAAACTAAGCCCTAAGCCTAAGACTTTTCTAGAAAAAGGGG